>JAQIUQ010007676.1:0-236358 GCA_030378365.1 Hybognathus amarus | reverse complement strand
AATATAAAGAGTCGAAGAGGGTGAGACTCTTTCCTGCCCGCTCCAGATGCTGAATCCCACAAGCCCTAAAGAGCATTGCAAAACATTTCAGGAAACAATTTCGAAAATATACGTGACCTAAAATAAGATTCGCATCATGGGACTTTATAGTTGGAAAGACATTCCATGAAAAGAATTCAGAAGAGCTGCTCAGTCACGATGTCAATTTGTAAGCTTGCCCAGGAAGGCCATTTAACCATGGGCTCCCTCAGGCATTTCGAATGAGTTTTTAAAAATAGCGGTTTTCGATTTGAGTAAAATGAGGTCTGTGGTTAGCATTATTTCAAGAGCCTTTCCCATTTTGTTCTACAAATCAAATCTGACACAGAGTCATACGTCAAAAGGAATTTTAAAAACCAATTGAATTAATAATGTAAATATAAAGGACTATAAACGTTTTCTGACTCATCATGTAAACTCAGCATTGAGTTGTAGTCCTTAAGAACTTTATTGACATGTCCCTTTATATTGGTAAAAGGGTGTCAAATATATATGCAAATATATGCGAATACAGAATAAAACATAGGCTAATGAGGATACAATAACATGATGAGGATAATTAAAGACCTGTAAAAGACACTGTTGAAAAACAACAGAATTTGATTTCAAGTTTTAAGAGTTTCATAATTTCCTATGCACTCAAAAACAATGTTGGAACAGCTGGGTTCAAAAAATAAGGCCTACCATTTAGTTTCTCCATAGTGAAAGTGTTTTATTTAAACAGAACAAGTAGGCTATATAATGTTCAGACAGACTATACTTAAATAACCATGCATACTAAACATACACATTAATATAAAAGACACATACATTTTACAATTTAATAATAACATTTTTATTTATTTTAATATTTTAAAATGTAATGTTCAGTAGCCATTAATCCAGTCTTCAGTGTCACATGATCCTTCAGAATTTATTCAAATATTATCAATGATTAAAACAGTTCTGCTCTATTTTTGGGATTCTTTACATCTTCTGTTTTCCTGGATGTTTATGTATGTATACCATCACACACTTTATATCAGTATATTGGACTATTTTGCCATGAACAATTATTTTCATATGATTCGTGTGCTTGGTGACCCATATTGTTTTATAAAGTATGTTCATTTCACAAGTTCTTGCACCTTTGTCTTTTTCTAGGACCTTTTGCTTAAAACAAAGTTTGTGATATTGTGATTCATCTCAGGAGCTGGATGCTTTATGGCTTACGTCTCTTCACGAATGAATCTTTGTGCAAATTCCTGACGAAAAGATTTCATGGGAAAATCAATTCCAAGAACCCCAGTACTTCTGAAGAACGGGGAGCTGTGACTGATGTGCTATATTAAATGCTCAGTAGATTCGTTCAATATCCTTTAAAAATGGAACATCTTGCTTTGACACTATTTAAAAAAGAGTTAATTTGAATTAACTGATATACATTATTGATCAGGAGGGTTCAATTCATAACCGTGAGACATGTGTTCCAGGTCTGCAGCATTCGAGACAAGCCTGTAAAAGGTTGAAGCCCCATCAGGGATATCAGAGATCAAAGAGCTTTACCCAGTGAAGACCAGACAGAGCAGTGCCAGATCAGGAATGAGGACCTGGTTGAACATGGCAGAGTGTGTGCGCTGAATGGCACGATGGAGATCATTCTAGAAAGTAACAGACGATAAGTAGAGATCTCTTTTGTCAAGAGACTAAGCAAAGACAAGAGTACAAGAATAAGAACAAGCACACAATGCAGACATCTGTGAAAGCCCAGTTTGAAAAAAGTCTGCCTATTTAAGAGCCTGCTTTAAAAAGAACTTATTTTCCAGGTCTGAGTGCTTCATTATCAGGTATCAGGTATTATCAGAGCCTCCTCAGCACAATTAAATGTTTCTATTCCTATAGTCATATGTCTGACCTTAATTCAGCAAAATCTACAATGTGAATGCTATTAACTGTACTGAGGTGCGTTTCCGTACAACAATGTAGTTCACTGTTTCACTACCATAGTGACGATACATCGTTGGAAAAATCAACTAGCTAGTCATGAGCTGTTCCCGAAACCCACTGTCGCAAAGTATCGTTCAGACCACGTTGGTTTCGCACATGGTGGAGTAATAACTACTTTTAATGAAACTGTTTGAGATCCAATTAACGGTAGATTTGTTTTATATAAACTACAGACATGTCATCTGAGGACTATTTCTAATTGTTCTCAGTTGTTCTGCTTTATTACCAGACTCAATATTTGGCTCGTTCTTACATAGTAGAGCAAGTTCGCACATGCGCACTCTTCAAACACGTTACTTCAAATCTTTGAAAAACTAAAAGACGTAAATTACATTTGTATGTATTCTAAATAAAAGGCACCGGTTATACTGAATGTCTGCTTGCTTATTTTGCTTAAGATAAGGATTTATTACGTCCAAATGTCATGCAATATAGAAACGATGCTTCTAACCACAGGTCGAGAGCTGTCGTTCAAACCACCCAACTTTGCGATGCTGTTTGCGAATGTTCGTTGGAACGATGGTGTTCAGGGAAACACTGACGCCCGCTTTCACACATACGCCCGTTCACGCATCTCCGTTGCAGTCGCGTATGCGGTCCGTATTTTTCCGTACCCATGTTAACAGGTTAGAGCTTTCACACTGCACGGATGCATTCGTCGATCATCCAGTTGCGGTGCGTATACAGCAGTGCAAGACTCGACCGCACCGAGTCTATTTCTGCTGTGCTGCAAACGCAGAAATAAAGTGACAACGCACGTTAATGGTCAAAATGAACTCAGATTGACTGACCTGAGATGTATTAGTTTCACCATAAATGCATTTAATTCATTAAAATATAATAATCTCTCCATAAATTTATATTTAATTGTTTTCTTTTTACTTAAGGCATTACTTAATATATATATATATATATATATATATATATATATATATATATATAAGTAATGCATGGAATTATAGGCTATGCATTCGGTTGTTTAAATTGTGTTTAAACGTTGCATGCGTCCATTAAAGTTTGTAAAAGTGTACAAAGAATCGCAATGCTGGCAAAACTTTTATTTTAATAAAAGTTGCTGCATAGGGTGAAACATATTTTGATTAGCAAAGCCAGACACATGGCTCGGCAAACAAATAATACCGAAGTTTAAGTCAAAGATGCCTTATTAATTTCAATACATTTAATAAAGGCTATGCGCCCTATGTGGATAGAAAAATTGTCATATTAAGATACAAATTCAGATAGGCTTCTCAGAGGATGATCAACATGTTTTATGAAAGGTTTAAAAATAATTAATGAAATAATGATAAAAAAATAATGTCTCTTCTGTATAGAAAAATAAATATATAAATATAAATTATAAAAATAAATACCTTCAAATTGAACAAAATACCTCTCACAAACTTACAAAAACAAACTAGTTTTCTTCATTTTTATCCGTGTTTTCTTCCTCATCCTCCTTTTTGCCCATCTCCTATATTTTGCTGTAAAGCTTTTTTTTAAACCGACATCACTTTATAAAAAACGGCCAGGACAGGACGTGAAAACAGGACATGTCCTGGGATAACAGGGCTGTTGGTCACTGGTCACCCTATTACATAACTTCTGAAATTGAAATAAAAATAGTGAGTGTTTGTGGTACAGCATACGCACTGCAACGCAGCATGTGTGAAAGCATTTAGTGCGTGCTGCTCCTGTACCGGATGCGGCACCGCAGCACTCACCGCATACGCACTGCACACCGAGTATGTGTGAAACGGGCGATACTCCGTGTGCAGTGCGTATGCGGTGAGTGCTGCGGTGCGCATCCGGTACAGGAGCAGCACGCGCTAAAATGCTTTCACACATGCTGCGTTTGCAGTGCGTATGCTGTACCACAAACACTCACTATTTTTATTTCAAATTCAGAAGTTATGTAGCAATAGGGTGACCAGTGACCAACAGCCCTGTTATCCCAGGACATGTCCTGTTTTCACGTCCTGTCCTGGCCGTTTTTTATAAAGTGATGTCGGTTTTAAAAAAAAAGCTTTACAGCAAAATATAGGAGATGGGCAAACAAGGAGGATGAGGAAGAAAACAGGATAAAAAGGAAGAAAACTAGTTTGTTTTTGTAAGTTTGTGAGAGGTATTTTGTTCAATTTGAAGGTATTTATTTTTCTAATTAATATTTATATATTTATTTTTCTAATACAGAAGAGACATTATTTTTTTATCATTATTTCATTCATTATTTTTAAACCTTTCATAAAACATGTTGATCATCCTCTGAGAAGCCTATCTGAATTTGTATCTTAATATAACAATTTTCTATCCACAGAGGGCGCATAGCCTTTATTAAATGTATTGAAATTAATAAGGCATCTTTGAGTAAACTTCGAGTATCATTTGTTTGCCGAGCCATGTGTCCTGGTTTTTGCTAATCAAAATATGTTCACCCTATGCAGCAACTTTTATTAAAATAAAAGTTTTGCCAGCATTGCGATTCTCTTTGTACACTTTTACAAACTTTAATGGACGCATGCACGTTTAAACACAATTTAAACAACGAATGCATAGCCTACAATTCCATGCATTACTTATATATATATATATATATATATATATATATATATATATATATATATATATATATATATATATATTAAGTAATGTCTTAAAGTAAAAAGAAAAAACAATTAAATATAAATTTATGGAGAGATTATTATATTTTAATGAATTAAATGCATTTATGGTGAAACTAATACATTTCGAGGTCAATCTGAGTTCATTTTGACCACGAACCGTGCGCTGTCACTTTATTTCTGCGTTTGCAGCACAGCAGAAATAGACTCGAGTGCGGAGACGATCTCTGCACTGCTGTATACGCACCGCAACTGGAACGGATCGACGGACTGCATCCGCGTGCAGTGTGAAAGCTCTAACCTGTTAACATGGGTACGGAAAAATACGGACCGCATACGCACTGCAGACGGAGTATGTGTGAAACGGGCGTGACTTGTAAACTACTGCTGATAACGACGGAACTTGCGACCATAGTTTGGCCAACGATGCTTTTTCGGGAAACGCACCCCTGCTCAGCTATTTGAGATATAGGGCTCTATCTTGCACCCGGCACAAATTACTTTATACACTGACGCATGTCTCATTTGTATTTTGCACCCGCAGACGCACGTCAGTAAACTAAGAAATGAAAGCTCCCTGGGCGGTACAGAGCAAAAAAAGAGGCGTGTTTCGGCGCAAACATTCCCTAATGCTATTCTGCAATTCCAGAAAACAATTGTGCCACTGACCAAAGAAACCTCGTCTAAAGTCAGTGGTGCATTCGCACGTACATTCAGATGCTATTTTCACGCGCATGCATGATTCTTTCATCTACACAGATGCATTTTACTTTTTGCAAATGATACATTATTTGTAAGGAAAAATATTAAGACACGAGGGAAATCATTGTTGTGGGAAAAATAGGCATAAAGCTTACACATTTACACAAATAATTACATGCATGTTAACCGAAGCTAATTTGGGTGAGTTTGTCCCATCCCCAATGTCACTTCTCTTTCTTTTTACGGCCCTGACGAGAACATCGATCTCCTCGGCTTTGAACCGATTGTGAAAGCGCGCCTGGTAAAAATGGAACAAGCCATGGAACAAGCGCAACACTTTTATCATGCTCTTAAAGGGAATGTGATATGACGCTCTTATTGGTTTGTTTCCCGTTACGCCCAAACCACACCTATGAATAATGAAGCTTCTTCAGACCAATGCCTTTTAAACTTGCGTCGAAATTGCAAGACTCATTTGTACAGCCGGTAAAATAGCAACAGCGCCCAAGACCCACCCACAAAGTTACTTGGGCTTTGCACTTGATACTTGCATTTCAGATCGTTAAAATAGGGCCCATAGGCTACATGTATGTTAAAGGTAGGGTAGGCATTTATTGTATAAACACTTTTTGTTATACTGGTTGAAACTGTTCACATCCTGATAGCAATCAACAATAGTAGTGGTATGAATATTAAAACATGTATATCTCCTGTGAAAGTCTCAGGAACAAAAGAATGTCCATCCAATGCAATGACAGAATGCTATGATACGATGTCCTACCTGCCTGTCAACATTTGTATTTCCATACCTCCACCCTGGCGTGCAGACATCTCATGTCATCAGCGGGCTGATGTATGCATAGTTGTGGACATAAAGTCACCGAGCGCCACAAAAAACAACAGCCACATTTTAAAGTTCTTCCTGAAGTAAAACAACAATGTCATGCTGCCGTTCACGCCATATTAACCATCCTAACAATAGTTACAGAGATGGCAACCTGTGATGTTGAACCTGGAGCTGTTCACATCAACTCGATAGTTTCAACACTATTGAGCCGACATGAATATGCAGCAGTCAGGTGGTACAAGTCAGAGCTCTGTAATTTGTTCACACTCATTTTTACTGTACTGTTATGTGCTTTGAGACATGAGGTAATTTTAACGTCATCTCTTGTGATGCTTTAGCAGACTCTGCTGTGTGCGTTCATGTGTTTTAAAGGGTGAATGAACTGAGAAATCAAATTTTCCTTGAGCATTTGACATCTAAGAGGTCATCATATTATAAGAATATCCTGTAAGTTTCAGAACTGAAAACTTCCTTGTTAGTCCAATAAAAGCTTTTATTGACACCAGCCTCAACAAACGCTTCGTTTTTGAAAGCGTGGAAGTATGACGTCAAAGACGAAGAAACCCCACCCGCTTATCAACGCCTACTTCAACACGGCTGGTTTAGCCCCGCCCACCGATTCACGCATTCACGCATAGGTAAACAAAAGCATACCTCGTGATGACACACCAGAGCGAGCTACCAGCAACAAACATTGACAAAATGTTTGACAAAACAGTACGCTGCATAAGCTTCCTCTGGATTCCAATATTAGGAATGGCTGGTTAAAATTTGTTTTATAATGACGTTCCAGCAGATGAGTGTAAAACATTATCCGTATGTTCGCTTCATTTCACCGAGGTTTGTTTTGTCAACAATTCGAGGCTGGATTTGCAGACCGATTAAGAGAAAAGAACGGTGATGTGCCGTCTATATTGGATCTGACAGGAATTGTGCAACACACGGACTCTGGGTCGAACATGTATGGGCGAATCCGGATGCCATTTGACAACATTGGGCGTTTTCCCTCACGTGCACCGACGGGTGAGTTAAACTCATTATAATATAAGAGGGAGAAATGAAGACGACACAGATATGCATTTTGTGAATGACCTAGAAGTATTTATTCAGCGATCAGCGGTTAAAGTCAATCTGTACGGAACACCGTTGTTGTACGGGACATGATTAGTCTACGTTACTTTCTATGTCCAACAGGAGTGGTGCAACACACTTATGTGAGTAATATTTTTATTTTAGAAATAATAATCTACTCGGCTAGCATTGCATTGTTACAGATCGTTTGATATCTAATAATTATGTGTATGTGTCTACAAGTATCCGTTGTATTCGAGGTGCTGTTGGTTCATTGTCCTGCGATTCGGGATCGGACTCTGGGTCAAACATGTATGGGCGAATCATTTCCGGTTGCCATTTTACAACAGTGGTTTTCAAAACAAATTCCCCACGTAAACCGACCGAAACCAACAACAGAGTTGAAGCTCATTATAATATGCAAAACTGTTCTCCACTCACAGCAGTGGGCGTTTACTTCCTAGTCTTCAATGCGATATGCCCATAAAATCCGAGCATTTTTCAAGTAGGCTGAAAACTAGGGAAGAAAATAGCCCAGAACTTATTCATTTTTATGTTTTTGAATGTAAAAACCAAGCGAACGTCATAAGTTGACCTCAGACAACAAAACAAAAACATTTAAAAAGCCAGTTCATGACCCCTTTAAAGGAGGCGTTGAGACACTCTGAAGGGAGGGTGGGATCCACTGCTTTCAAAGCTAGCTTGCTATTGCTAGTCTCTCCGAGATTGCGTACCCTACCTTTAATTACAGTGCCGTGACCAAGGCATCAGGACTTAAATGGCTTCTTTATTTAGTTTGGTAATAAAAAAATAGGGAAATTTTAGGAAAGTATGGGGGTAAAACAGACAAATCTTCAAGGCAGTGTCATATTTTAGTGGTTGTAAGCATTCTCTTTTACTAATATCTTTACTTAAAGCATTTGTTAAAGGACATTCCCCCTGCCAGGTTTTCTCTGGCCATTTGACCTGACCATCTGGCAGGGAAGGGAATGCTGGCACCCTCTCAGATTTTGCCCATTGATGATGCATTTTCATTTGTCAAATGCATAATGAAGCAAAGCATCCCAACACAGCAATATCCTCAAACAACACCGATGTTATTCTGCTAAGACACCTAGTAGATGTCCTGCAGGCATGGAAATGCACTACACAGCTGCACAGGCTACTTACAATCATGTTCTCCAGCGCTGATTTGGCAAGCCAGCAATTAAGAAACACAGGAACAAATATGTTTCTTAGTGGATGCCAAAAGATCTACAGAAAATAAAAATAATAATTATAGTAATTCTAATACAAAAGCTGTGTGTTTATCCATAGCTTTTACATCTGTAATACCATTAGCACAACTTATATTTCCCAAGAACTGCAGGTCAAAAAATTGCTATTTGTTACACTTGGCTAATTGTTACATTTAAGTTATTATTATTCCTTCTCACAACTGACTTTCAGGTATCAAAGGGCTACTTATATATTTACACTCAATCACAACAATATAACAGAGCTCAACAATTACTATCAACAAGGCAACAACCTGATATGTGTTTCTGTGTCCACCAGAACCTTCATTACTTACTGTAATTATAAATGGCACGGTATTGATCATCTCAATGATGAAGGAGATTGGAAAATTTGCTCCCAAATGTTCCCCTAGAAATGAAATAAATATAAGTTACACTGCAGAAGAATCAAAGATTACAAAAAAAAGCAGAACACAAAACGGTCTGCGTCCTAATTCACTATACTGCAAATCTTTTTTATTATTTTTTTTTTTTTGTATGTGCAGAGACAACTATGTATATGTCAGACACCTATTGGCTACCCAGAAAAGTGTATGCAGCCTAAGCCTAATATACATTAAGTGGGCAAACTTGGGATGCAGCCTTTAATTACTACAAAGATTACTTTCATCACCCAACAACAGAAAAAAGCCCTTTTCTTGATAAATCAATGAAGAAATAGAAAAACAAGTTCGCGAAGGTTTTTCCAGTTAAAAGAGAAGAACACTTCCCATTATAGGTAAACTAAAGAAACAAAGGCACCCTCTAGCACAAGAGGACCTGAAATGGTCAGATTTTATTTAAATCAGTGGTTATAAAGCTCACAAGGGCAGAATAATAATGACAATATTCTTACCTTATAGCTGAGATACACCAGGAGCATTGCTTGCAAGAAGCTAATTAAGGCCACTGTCACCTGTGGTGCCAGGAAACATAATCATAATTTTGATTAGCAGAGATATCAATTTCAGAGTCTAATGAGAAATAGCTCTTATCAAACTTGCTTTGGAATTATTTTGCTGGAGGAGTCTAATATTTATATTGTGTCTAATATATAAGATATAACTTTATAATATGAACTTCTTGTTTATTGAACTGATGTATAAAACCAAGTTACAGTAGCAACAAGTAGTGATAAGGCTTTTCTGATTCTGATTCTAAACCACTTTTTAAGGAATATTTAACATATATATTTTAATTAAAAGTATACAGTATTAAGAATATATTTTTAAGGTTTTGTCTTTACAATGTAAAAATGTTCTTTAAAGGGGACCTATTATGCAAAATGTATGGTGTTTGAATGTAAATATGTGCAGACAACCACCCTATAATGGTAAAAATCCACCCACTTCTCTTTTGTAATCCCCATAATTATCCGTTTGCAGATTCTAGCATTTGTGACGTCAAATATGCTTAGGCAGACTCTGCCCTATTATTATTACCCGCTCTGAGTGAGCTGTATCCAGTCCGCCATGTTTATCTCCTCACCAGAGCATTTTACAGCATTTTACATACATAATTTTGGTAACACTTTACAATAAGGTTCGTTAGTTAACATTAGTTAACTACATTAGGTAATATGATCTAATAATGAATAGCACATATACAGCATTTGTTAATCTTTGTTAATGTTATTTTTAACATTTACTAATACTTGATTAAAATCTTGTTAACATTAGTTAATGCACCGTGAACTAACATGAACAAACAATGAACAGCTGTATTTTCATGAACTAACATTAACAAAGATGAACAAATGCAGTAACAAATGTATTGCTTATGGTTAGTTCATGTTAGTAAATACATTAACTAATGTTAACTAATGAACCTTATTGTAAAATGTGACCATAATTTTATTATAATTATTATTCATATTAACAGCATATATAAATGTACTGTATATTATGCTGCTTTTCATTCTAATACACAGATGTAAAATACACATGCAATTTCTTTATTTGCTGTTTACATTTACTGTGTAATTGACAGTTTAAGGTCAATAACACATGAAAGAGAATGACACCCAGCTTTCTGTGAGGGTGCTTCGGGTGTGTGCACTCAGAAAACCATATATCAGAAGTTTGGACTGATATATGAGTTATGAATTTAGATTTACCCACAGCTGTTTTTCAAATGTACATAACAGATTTATGATAAAATATTTAAGCCTCCCAGTCACTGACTTGTTTATTTACAATCCCCTGTTGATATTTTCTTTTAGATAAAACCAGATTAAAAACTGTGTTTGAGCAATATGTATCAATACTGTAATCAGTCACACAAAACACAATCAAATAAAGATGTTTAAAGATTAATTATAAAAAAAAAAATTGCGAGTGTGGTGCTATTTATTCAAGTGACAAAGTATCAAAAAAATATATTTCCAATCTATGATGTAATGAATAAATCGAATTCATTATATATATACAGTATATATATATATATATATATATATATATATATATATATATATATATATATATATATATATATATATATAATACCCAATATATATATATATATATATATATATATATATATATATATATATATATATATATATATATATATATATATATATATATATATATATATATACACACACATGAGGGTAGCCTATGAAGAGCATTTATTTAAAGGCTTATTTGCATATTTTCTTTACATTTTATTTTCATTCCACACATTGTTTTCATTTCATATTGCTTTTCTTTTACAGTTTTTCTTTTCATTTCACATAACTTTCTTTACTCTTTTAGTGAATTATTGTACAAATTTGTTGCAGACTTTGCATTCTTTAAGACTGTTTTGGAAGGAGTGTATTTGTGGGCTGGGCCACAGTGGTTCATCATTTTACATGAGAGTAGAGCAAAAGTTCTGCTGTCTAGCGTCATCCTATTCTCGTTAACAATCTTTCATACCATGCTAAACACCCTCTCTCGTGCTAACATACATAATTCCTTCCTTCCCCCGTGTGAGATGCAAAACTCACACACGCAGTTACAAAACGCGTGACTGTCCCCGACCCTGCTCATTGTTTCCCCGCGTTGTCACTCATCATCTGACCTCGCGACAACTGTCACCTACACCTACAGTACCTGTAGTTATCGCGAGGCTTGTGACAGAGCTCAGATTGGGAATGTTTTTTGTTTTATTTTTAACTCCGCCCAGGGTATTATTATATTTTAATAATCTCGGGTTAAAATACGGGAGATTTACGGGAAAATACTAATACGGGAGGATGGCGGGAAGAAGGGTAAATACGTGGACTTTTCCCGGCCAAAATGGGATACTTGACAGGTGGGTTTATATATACAGCTATGGAAAAAATTAAGAGACCACTGCCTAATCAGCAGTTGCTCTGGATTTATCATTTATAATATAAATAATGAATCCAGAGCAACTGCTGATTTGGCAGTGGTCTCTTAATTTTTTCCATAGCTGTATATCTATATATATATAGATATATATATATAAAAAATCTCAATCTACCTGTATTGCCCATACAGGAACTCTCCTATTCACCCAAAATCTAACTCCCTTCAAAGAAAGACAGCACAAGAAACACAAACAGATAATTAGAGACAATATTCAGAGAACAAACATACTTTAATTTGATTTGTGATCTTTCATAATATTATACTCATAGAGTTAAACTCACCAGTTTATTTGCGGGGATCTGTGGTCAGGTTTGTTGTGTAGTTTGCACAGGCTTTGCTGCAAAGAGATTCTGTGAATGTTTGTGCAGTGTTTCCTATAATCACGATAACAGGCAGTTAGTACACAACAAACATAAAAGTGAAAGACATCAGGTTTGAATAGCCGAGGGATACATAAAAGCGTAAGATTGCCTCTCTCTTATTTGAGTGCTGCTAGTAGGGCTCCCTCTCCTCTCCCACTGAACTTGCACACAAGTTCACATGGCTCTCTCTTTCTTTCACCTACTAACATACACACACTGTGCTTCACTGTCTCATAATGTTTTCTGGTGCTTGCATTGAGATGACTCTAATGGACGCTTCAGACAAAGTAGTCTTGGGCTTATCCTGAGAGCAATTTAAATAAAGCTTTTGAGATGTACTGTAATGTGTTTTGTTTCGGTGAGCTGGTGTTGTTGCTTCATGGAAAAGTTGAAGAAAAATCATTATACAACAGTTAGTTCAGGTCCTCTAAGATGATTGGACATGCAGTGTTCAAAGATTGCTGATATTTTGTGTGACATTAGTTGTTTGTATCATTCTGCTCTGTGTTAACACAGTATGTGAATGGAAACGGGATTGTCTTTTTTGCAAGGGTAATTTTTTTAAAAGTCAGAAGGTCTGTTTTTTCTCGCTCCAGGATCACACAGAGTGAGTTCTTTCAAACAATTGACTGGTATCTCACTATGGGAAAGGCCTCAGGTGCTATAAACTATGGAAGCACCAATTACAGGACCTATGTAGGACCTATCTTCATAGGGGGATAACATGGATGCGGAGTCCCCTGAGCTTACGCCGTATTTTGACCTACAGCTAAGGTGGAGGTAGATGATGAGGAGATGTTAGCTCGCCTCCTCCGGTATCAGCTAGATAATAAGAGCCCCTTTCACACAGCCGCGTTGATCCCGGGAAATTGCCGGGAAATTGCCAGAACGCCTTCTGTGTGAACACAAACACGACCCAGGATTGATACCAGCATTGATGACGGGTTGGGGACCTACTAACATTGCCGGAATCGAATCCCGAGAACGTGCGCTGTGTGAACAAAAGCCAGGACCAATGCCGCAAGGGGTGTGTTATTGTGATGACGCTCGTGCCATCGTGCGACTCTGTTGCTCTTAGAAAAAAGTTTGTGTTCGTCATCAACAAAGAAAGGACGAACAAATATCTGCAAACTGGAGTGAAGCAGAGACAGGAGCTCCTTTCTATCCGTGCTGAAGCTGAGATCGTTCACCAGTTTTGTGGAACGGTATGCGAGTGTACATGTTTTCGATGCGTTACATGTTTCATCCTGACCTCATGTGTCTTTCTGGGATCTTTATGGGTTGTGTGTGGACGCACTCACAGATCCCGGCAAATCACTGGCAGTGTGAATGAACCGAAATCAAACAATCCTGGGACAAATGCCGGGTCACATTATTTTCCGGAATCTCTGTGTGAAAGGGGCTAAGGAGGATGACACCAAGCATCCAGGCCTAGCATGCCAAGTGGCGATTAAGCATCGACGGTGGTGGATTATGACCTAGTGGAGGTTTGTAAACATGCTGCAGCTAAGCTTAACATTGTTTGAACAGTAAATCCTGGGGACCAGGGAGTTTAATGGGATATTCATGATGGAAAAACTCCCTTCTCACCAAGGGCTGCTCTTCAATTGATATGAGAGAGATGGGGGAGCCTAGGCTCTCTAACCCTCCCATTGTCAAACAATCAGTAGCTCACTACCTGCATCCAAACAGGCAGAAAACTCTCTCATCTACCAGTCCCTCCCTCCATTGGAAAATGTAACGCTTCACTCTTCCACGTGACCAGAAGATGTATAAATCATATGTGCTATCTGTGCGGACACTTAAGGCAACTTCTTTGTTGATGGACATTCAAGCCAAGCTATTGGAGTAGCTGGAAGCTCAGCTGGACTCCAGTAATTCAAACCTGGTGGTCTGGGAAATCTGTAATATAATGACGCTTTTCCACTGCGGGTACGGCTCGGTACGGCTCAGTACGGCTCGGCTTCGGCACGTGTTCAGCTCGCTTCGCTTTTCCACTGCGTGGTACGCCTCGGCACGGGTCGTTGATGTCTTGCAAATACAATGATGCTGGTATTGACGATTCTGTTTGACCAATCAGTGATCTGCAGTGTATTCATGTCACATTTTAGAATCGGTACGGTATGCTTGGAACCTCAACAGAGGTGGTACCATTTAAAGTGAGCCGCAGCTAGCCGTACCGCACCAGTATCGTCACCATGCAGTGAAAAAGCACCACAAGTGTGTCGAACCAAACTGGACCGTACCATGCGGTGGAAAGCGCCATAACAGACCTCAGCCTATGCACCTCATGTGGTGTGATACGGCTTGGTATGGCTCTTTGGGTGATATCTGAATACGTGAATGGCAGATCGGTAAACGATCGCTGCTTCACAAACTTCATATAAATATGCAGTGACCCTGAAACATAATCTGCTGTTTGTAAAGGGATTTGGTCAGGACAGACAACATGATACTGTTGGCATATATAAATAAACATATTCGTTGACACTGCATAATGCAGCTCACAAGCTGATTGTCTGAAGCACTGTTCACTTCAGCTCGCTTAGTACTGACACACATCCCAGGAGTCCTGAATGTAAGAGCAGATCTCCTTTCAAAGGGCCAGAGAATGGGCGCTTCACCCACAAGTAGTATATCAGATTTGCAAGAAATATTGCAAGGCTGCTTGTAGATCTGTTCACCTCACAGGCAAACACAAAGTTCCACTGTATTTCTCTCTCAAGGCAAAAATGCACCTTTGAGGGTGGATGTGGCACAAATGTGGCCAAACGTGTTGCTATATGCATCCCCACCACTGAGTCAAATATCAACCACCCTGAACAGAGTAAGAGAAAACGGATTCGCTCTCATTTCTGATGGCCCATTCTGATGGCCTGGGAAGGCTGTGGATGGCAGAGATTGTTCTGCTCCTTCAGGGAGAGCCCTGGCCACTTCAATTGTGCTGGGACCTGCTGTCATAAGCAAATGGGCATATATCCCACTTGGAATGGGTCAATCTTTGGGTCTGACCAGTGAGGAGTTAAATTTGAATGTGCTTGAGCTTCCCTAGGGAGCTATAAACACTATCCAGAGTGCTACAGCCCCTTCAAATTAAATATTAATTTTCAGTGTGCATTTCCTTCTATTAAACTTTATCTGGCTGCTATTTCAGCTTGCCACGTAGGTTTCAAAGAAGCTTCGGTGGGACGACATCCTCTTATATGGTGTTTTATGAAGGGAGTGAAACAAAGCAGCTGATCTTGTCAAGAGAGGAGGAGAAGTGGAAATTGCACACTTTGTTTCCTGTATGAGCATTACGGTATTATGAAACTATGACATGTCCGTTCAGGAAGAATGATCAGTTATTCGTTTCATTGGAAACTCAATGTACGGGTAAGCCATTCTCCTCGCAGCACCTTTCCCATTGGATGGTGGAAACAATTGAATTCACCATAACATCTATGGGTCTTTTTCTCCAATGGGTTTAAGGGCCCATTCTCATGAGCGGTATGGCTAGCTCATGGGCATTGTTAGCTTATACCCATGGCTAGCTCATGGGTATAAGGGGGTTTTGATAGGAGATATTTGTGCAACTGTAAGCAGGTCTACCTCACTCATTTATCACATTTTACTGTCTGGTTGTCACTACACCTATTATGGCTTACCTATTATGAGAGGTTATCTTTCATTTTTGCCGGGTCTGTTCGGCGGCTTTGGAAAGCAGGGCTGTAGTACTCGAGTCCGGACTCGAGACCGTTTTTCTGTGGTCTCGGACTTGTCTCGGACTCGCTGGTATTCGGACTCGGACTTGTCTCCGGTCTCGGCCACTGGTCTTGCCAAATATGGCTTTTGGTCTCCAACTCAAGTCCACCATTTTTGTATGTGTGTTCATTTATTAGTAGCTTATCAGGGTAACGTTAACTTAGAAAATGCCAAAATTAACCGACCAAGTGCTCACTACAACGGAGCGCGTCTTCTCATGCTGTTACTATAGTTACTGGGTGTTGCGCACAATTCTAATACCCGCAGGTCTCCCATTTATAATGTGGGATATTCCCGACCCCAATCGTAATTCACACAGATTATAAAATCAAATCATTCTTTTAATAACTATCTGCCAGATGCAATTTCACAAACAGCGTGAGTGTTCAACAGCGCCGCGTCTTCTCTTCTCTCATGTGTTGTGGAAGCCAAGCATCAAGCGCTGCCGTGATAATACACACTCGTGTTCAGGAGTCGGGACATGACGGAATATTCACTTGCACAATAGGGCCAGCAGTGCTTCGTGAATAAAGTTTACCAATTGCACGTCTTTTTAAGTCTTACCAGTTTAAACATTCAAGCGATTTTAAACGAATCAGGTGCTCTCGCGCACGCGCTCTCTAGGATGAGATAAGAGAAAACTTTTCTAGGATAAGAAAAGTTATTTTTCACGGATTAGTTATATTGCATTAACACTCAAAACTGTGTCAATTTCGGTCTTTGTGAGTATACTCTAAACATAGTCGGTTTTGCCTTTAATAAGCATAAAACGCATGCCAGTATAATGAACACAGAATCCATGCACTAGCTCTTAGAGTGGCAGCAACCATATGTGACGGTCATTAATTTTTTCGTCAAAACAAGAAAAGAGAGCTTTAAGTTAAAGGAATCAGGACTGATAGCTTATGTGTTTGACTTATTTAGGACTAAAATACTATCTAGTGTAATTTTCCAGTTGATTACTTTATTCAGTTTCTGTCTGTTCAAAAACTTTTCTCTTTATTTGTCTTTTTTGTATCTATTGTGCAACTTTTTTCAAGTTAATTGAACAATTTAAATCAAGCCTTGTGTTGTGTAAATTTTCTTAACCACATTACCCCATTGTAAAAAATGCAACGAGCACAAACATTTAGGCAACATACATTTAATAATATTGTTTGGCAAAAATGAAATTAAGGCTATGAAGACTTTTTTTTTCCTGTCCTGGACTTGGTCTTGACTTGGACTCGAACCTCTTTGGACTCGAGTCTTGACTTGGACTTGACTAGTCCTGGTCTTGGACTCGACAAAGGTGGTCTTGACTACAACAATATTGGAAAGCCTGTGCATTGGCCATTTCATTTCCATAGTGAGATACCGAGAGATTGTTTGAAAGAAAATGTTAGGTTACTTGTCAGATATCTCACCAAGCATCCCTACTCGTATAACACTGGGGAAGAGCAGCCGTTTTGGGGATCACAGCAGTATATATAGGGAGGGGGTGTCATGAGCTGTGATTGCTCAGATGTAGTGTAACGTGGTACAAAGATGTGGTGCTTCCATAGTCTATCACGCCTGATGTATTTCCCATAGTGAGATACAAAGCTCTGTTCTCAGAGAACCTGGGTTATGCAAGTAACCTAATGATTTCTCTCACCAGTGAGGATGAAGTGGAGCTGGACGAGGCTGAACAAAAGCAATTTATACACAAACAAGAGTGCAGTCGTATAATACGGCAGTTCATTTAAAAAAGGGTCCCACTTTATATTACTATGTACAAGCATTTAAATTGATCATTTGATACAGTGCACATATTGTGTACCTAGAGGTTTTTACATTGTACTTATTGTAAAACAAAACCCTGCATGTAATTACAGCTATAATTACACTGCACTTACTTAGAGGTTTTTACATTGTACTTATTGTAAAACAAAACCCTGCACGTAATTACAGCTGTAATTACAATGCCTTACCTTACATCTTAACCCACCCTTATACCTACCCATACCATACACCAAATCTGTCCCTAACCTTACCCATATCCCATTTCAATAGCAGCAAAAGTGTTTTGCAGTACAATATGTATACAATAAGTACATTGTACTTATTTTTTGGTGTAAGTACATACAGAAGTAGTTAACGACACCTTATATAAAGCCTGACCAAAAATCTATTTCAAATAAATTCTTAATACTTTCTATTCATCAGGGAATCCTGATTTTTTTTATCAAGGTTTCCACAAAAATATTTATCAGCGCAACGGTTTTCAACACTGATAGCTAGAAGACTTTTTCTTGAGCATCAAATCAGCATATATCAGAATCATTTCTAAAGGATCATATGACAGTGAGGATTGGAGATTTAAAATTCAGCTTTGCCATCATAGGAATAAATTATGTTTTACATATATATTCAAATAAAATTTAAAATAATTTGTACTGCATTTTTGATTAAACAAAAGCAGCCTTGATGTGCATAAGATTTAAAATGTGCAAAACATTTAAAAAACAAACATTTGAATAGTTGTGTGAATGTGAGTAAAATATGGCAGAATTTTCATATTTGGGTGAAAATTATCCTTTTAAGTAGTTAATGTTTACTCACCGTGCACATGTGACCTGGTTAGTTGGATCATCTAGTGAGACTCTGATTATATAGAGCAGACATGTTAACAACTTCAAGGAGAGGTTGAAGAGGCGTATTCTGAGACCTGCAAGTAAATTGTAAAATGGAGATTCATACCATATAAAACTCATCTGGAAAATGTATTAGAAATAATGCAGCAGTCTGGCAAACTCATAAATCCAAACAAAAAGTTAAAACAGTCACCTTCTCTGTTAGTGATATTGAAACCCATAACAATTTTGCTTTGTTGGTTTCTTAGTGGTTGTAAATGTCTAAAAATTCAAAAGATTTTACTTACTTGACCTTTGGTTTTTGATGAAAAGAGCTTCAACCTCTCCTTGAATGTGTTTTCATTTACATAAAATTCCACCTGAACCCTGTGGAAAGGGAATAAAATGATGTTTAATAAAATTCTTTAAATTCATTGTTTGCATACAGTAGTAAATGTAGGGTGAATTTACAAAAATATATGCACACTTAATCACACTTTATCTAATGTAATGACATTCACACTTTGTTAAAGGTTGTGTAGGTCAGAATTGAAAAAAAAACTTTTTTCCAAATTTCTTTAAACTTTCTGTATATATCAATGCATAATTAAAATCTAAGTACTCTGAAAAAGAAAGTATAAAAATCGAGTGTCTGTAGACCTCTTATGACTGTTTTAAAGACAGCTCATTATTTCCATTCACTTCACCCCCTCCCTTCTTGGCTCCTTCCAAAGCCACGCCCCCAAAACACATGAACGCTCAGACTCCGACAGCTGAGCTGAAGACGCATTATTTACCTGAGACGAGCGGAGAGGAGAGGAAGAAGTGCATGTAGTGACATCATGTCAGAAACACATGTAAATAAAAAAATCTAACTATCATTATGAAGATAAACAAATAAGTTGAATTTTATTACTCTCTATCAAGCTAGCATATTGATATTGGTAAAGCTTACAATATTGATTCGCTAACGAGCTAGTTGGTTATCTATAAGGCAAAGCTAAAAACAGGTTGCATGATACACGTTTTTCCATTGCCATAATTTACACTGTGATGAAGATGAATTTCATGTAAGATTCATTACATATATGGTGTTCTGCATGTAAGAGTTTGCTTGATGAAAGCATTGTTGATTCTGATGAGGACTACACACCCGAGACAAGTAAAGTTACCCATAACAATATAAGACAGCAAGTACCGCATCGTCAGCTCGAGGACAGATCCGTGGTCGAAGGCAGAAGCAGAGGATTTTGCTATTAGGGTCTGAGGAAGTAGAGGCCGAGGACGGGGTAGTCCAAGTGCAGGGCAAGGAGCACTTTTTAGAAAAGAGGACCTGCTGCGTCGAGTTGTGCATCTTCAAGCTGGAACAAGCACGCGAGACAGGTGACGATCTGGATACGCGCAAGTGGGCAGGTCCTGTGTGGCAAAAGGGTGGTTGCCATGGTTGCGAGAGAGTAACAGTCGCCTAAGCCAATCCATTGTTTCGTCCCGGTTCGAAATAATGAGCTGTGTTTAGTGCAGATTAAACGACCTAGAGTCACTCGATTTTTATACTCTTTTTTTTTCAGAGTACTTAGATTTTAATTATGCATTGTATATATATATATATATATATATATATATATATATATATATATATATATATATATATATATATATATATAGAAAGTTTAAACAAATTTGGTAAAAAGTTTTTATAAAATTCTGACCTTCACTACCTTTAAGTGTCCAAAATCATTGTATGATTAAAATTCAAAATAATTGTAATTAATGTCATTTATTATGTCTCTGCATTGTGCAAGATTCACAAAGCAATCCCAAAATGCACTGTTAAAAAATTCAAGCAGCTAAAACTACCGAGTAAATAACTTCTTTTATTCTCCAGATCCATCTCTGAGATGTATGCAAGTGTTACAAATCTATCATGACATCTGACAGGAAACATTAGCAATGGTGGTGTTTCAGATGAACTCTCAGTAGATGTCAGACTCTCCCATCCATGAATGTTTCACTATCAATAAACGTGTCTATATGCATGAATTTCTAAATAGTATCATCATATTGCAGCAAAATCCAGCATCTCTGAATCTAGCCCGATGCCACACAAAATCACAGCATCTGAATATGCAAACTTCCCTTATATAGAATGCAAAAAGCACTACAGTCAATCAAATCACTGCATGTCTGAATAGCCATTATACAAAATCACCAGGTAAACAACTCCCACTCAAGAAGTAAGTTCAATATCAACAGTATGACAGTATGTTATTTAAGACGCAGCTAATGATTCACAGTGGACAATTCCCCTGGACATAGCAGACATATGATTCCCTTTGCTGGTGTACAGTGCTCATGACTGCCACGACATTCAATTCCTCAGGACACTTTAATTCAGTGATATCTGTCAAGTATAGATATTTTATGCATGGTCTGAAATACTCAATATATAAGTTTCTCAATATATTTATTATAATTACACCCACATTTACGGGGAAAAGACATATCATATCATAAAACTTGAATAATACATCATTTTCACAGTAATAATTTCATTTGGCCTGGACAAACTAAAATCGCTATGCGTTTACTTTGGAAATCATTGTTCAAAGTATGTTTGATATTTGTGATGTCATAGGCATCATACTAATGGTAGGTTAGAGCTTCCCAAAGGCCTTTACATCTGTCGAGGGCATGACATTATGGATATTGTAGGCAGTAATTATGAGCAACATATTCAGCGGAGAAAGAGGAGAGAGAGAGAGATCCTAGAGAAAAGCCATTGTTTCCAGCTTCCCCAGCTCTGTCTCCATGGTGATGCTTTTAAAACAGGCTGTGGTGACACATATACAGTATATATTTGCAAAGCTGAGGGCTGTTTTGTGTCTGCGTTAAAACAAATATATATATATTATTGGTGTAAAATGTATTAGTTTACAAAAAAATGTTGACCAATGTGACATATTAACAAAAAAACATACCAGCTTCTTGAAATAGTCCCAGACTGATTTTCACTTCCAGATTTTATATGAATGTGTGTATTTGTGATTTGCACCCACGTATATGTATGTGCGCACAAGCACGAACCAACAGAAACAAGCTCACACACACACACACATTCCAAACTTACTGCGCAAGTCTTCACTGTACCAGAAATAATTGCATTGCCTGACTGTCAAACTGTTTCTCACATTAGAAAGGACTGAAATTATAATTGCAAGGCAATCCATAAAACTCCATATGCCAACATGGAACAATAGGGCTGGTCAATAATAGCTGAACTGATAGTAATTTAGTCTCTGTAAAAATCTTTATTCTTCTGATTTGAGCAGCTCCCAAATATACCGTCAATCCACCCACATACACTAGCTCTCCAACAGACAGATACTCTATTTATAGTGCAAGCAGCATTACTATTGAAGACTGTGTGCTCATGTCAGCCTACTTTACAGAGCTTTCTATAGGAACAATCATTAAAAGTTAGCATGCAGACATTCACATCAGTGTGTGAAGCAAGCATTTTCTTAACATTGGATTAAACAAAATCAAAACATCCATTGAAGACATACACGACCGCATTAAGAAACAGCATCAACTGTTCTCTTAGGTAGATGAAATACACAATATAGTTCAACATGTTCTCTGAGTGCTTCTGTTGTTCTCATGAATGGGTGTTGTACTTTGTAAACAAATAATATACTTAAAGGGTTAGTTCACCCAAACATGAAAATTAAGTCATTAATTACTCACCCCCATGCTGTACCAGCCCCGTAAGACCTTTGTTCGTCTTCGGAAAACAAATGAAAATATTTTTTGATTAAATTTGAGAGCTGGACCACTGCTACATAGGCTGCAGGGATCGAAACTTGACGGCCCAGAAAGTCAATGAAGAAAACGTTTAAATATTCCATAAAATAAAAAACAAATAAAAATAACGACTTTATTCGACTATTCCTTTTCTTCCTTGTAGAAGTAGTTGAAGGAGAACGCTTGAAGAGATTGAGATTGTTTTTCGCACAAAATGTAGTCTCGTCGCTCGATAAACTTATAGTTGAGCCACTGTAGTCACATGGAATATTTAAACATTTTCTTTAAACATTTCTCCTGACTTTCTGGGCCGTCGAATTTTTGATCCCTTAGGCAGCCAATGTAGCAATGATCCACCTCTCAAATTTAATCAAAAATATCTTCACTTGTGTTTTGAAGACGAACGAAGGTCTTACAGGGTTGGTACAGCATGGGGTGAGTAATTAATGACTTAATTTACATTTTTGGGTGTACTAAACCTTTAAATGCAACAGAATTTGAACCCTATCCAATACACAAAAAACAACATATTAGCTGATTTTCCATCATCGGCCAGAAACAAAGCATTCAAAGTTTGAAATTCTCAGGCTGATAACTGCTGAATCAAGCTGGTAAAACGCTTGTAGTGACGTCGCTCTCAGGATTGGCCACCTATCTGTTGCCTGACTACATTTACATTTATTCATTTGGCTGACACTTTTATCCAAAGCGATTTACTATTTTTACTATATTGCTATATATGTCAGAGGTCACACGCCTCTGGAGCAACTAGGGGTTAAGTGTCTTGCTCAGGGACACATTGATGCCTCACAGTGGATTCGAACCCGGGTCTCTAACACCAAATGCATGTGTCTTATCCACTGCGCCATCACTAGTTCTGTTTTTAGCGCCACAGTGGAAAGTCAAACGATAACAGTACCGGCTATTCCGGATCTGCATGGAATGGGACAGTTAAGCAATGGTAACGGTTTAGTCTTGGCGTGGAAAAGCAGCTACTACATTTAAAAGCTAGATTTAAAATCTTAAAAAAGCTGCATCAGCATAGCATTTTGGGTAGGGTTCACCTCAAATTTTTGAAAACTGACATTGTTGCACTTCACTGCAGCTCTCAAATTTATATTATACGTGTGCATATTCAAACTTGAATCAAGGCACATTACAATTGGTTTGATATTAATGATTATGTCAAATGTGTATATTGAGCCGACAATATAAATATCTATTGTTGGAGACTTTGTTAAAGGCCTATTATGCATATTGCAGTATGTAAATACATGCAGCGAAGGAGTGATGTGCATGAATCTGTATGAATGAGAAAAAAAGCAGGGGAAGTGCTTAATGCCAAAAAGTTATTAAACACGATAAGCCACAAAACAGAAATGTTGTACTCACGCTCGAAGACTGACATGACTTTCAGAGACTGAAAATGTGTTGTGTAAAAAATGTGCTTTATAAGAGCAACTGTGCCCTCGTTTGAACATCCTCCTCTTGATGGTTCAAAGAGCACTCAAAACTCACTAGAGAACTTTCTGAACGTCCACATTCAGCAAGTAAATATAGAGCAAATTGAAAGCCATTTGAGTCAGGAAGTCGAAAACTAGACAGCAATGTGACGTTTGCAGCCTGCATATAACCACAATCGAGAGGTCTACAGTTGCACAACATCCGTCACCTAAGAAATCATTTCACCAGGGCAACAGGACAGCTATTCAGATATAGCCTGAAATAAGTGCAATTCTATTCTAGTATTCACTACTGCAACTCCTGCTATATCACTATCATCACACTCAAATGGTGGAATCAGACTTCCCCATACAAGTTAGCATTCTAATAAACGCAATAAATCTTTTTTTAATGGAACAGTTTATTGAACTTTCAGACAAATCAAATAAATAAATCATACATATGTGTTGGTGCAGCTGTTGATATTTATGTGACCATTTGACAGCTTGTAATGTAAATCACTGAGATCTTTTAATAGTATAGCAGACCTTACATATAATGCATAATAAGTCAATCATAACTTTATATCTCCCAATAATACGTCTTAGTTGGATGATATTTTAAATCTCTACTCTCCATGCTGTGTTTCATACACTAATGAGAACGTTCTTTGTTCAACCAGTTGTGAAGCATGTGTGCCAAACACGCCAATAACTTGGCTTAGATAACCTCTGACGATCATGTCATTGGACTCGCACTTGTAAGAGGCTAGACAAGAAACAGACAAGCCTTTATTTGTCTTCAGAGACCGCAATGTGTGTGCTTCTTCTCTCTCTATCCGTCTGTTAGGAGTAGAACTCATCATGTCCCACTTTATCAGGAGATGTGTGCCTCCCTGTTCACAACTTATCCCTGACTATGACTCGCATGAGTTCTGGTTCTGAGCGCTTGAGGGAAGAGCAAGCTGCTCTTGCGTTTGAGGAAAGCAAGCGTGGACCACTGTGAGTTGGGGAAAGCCCCTACATTAATATAGTGGGGATTGCGGGTTGATCTGACTGAGGAGCGGAGACGGGCCCTTCTCTTTTCTTTCGTGCTCTCTCCAGATAGAGAGGTTCTTGAGCCCACTTCTAAAGCGTGCCTTGGTGTTTCTTCGGACTGGGCAGAGGATGCCGCCTGTCTTGCTTCTGCTGAGAGGAGTTTGAGAGTGCCACCTCCTCTTTATGTGATGATAAAATTCATGAGGAGTTACTCGAGATAGTGACTGCAGTGGCCAGATTATAACTGGACTGGCCACAGGAGCAGGAGACACCCAAAGCGCTCAAAGTTAGATGACAGATTTCTGTCCAGTGGCCAGGGGAGAGGCCTCAGTGACAGTCTCTATCACCATGATGAGTTAACTCGTTTATGGAGAAACCTGTATTCCTCCCGTGTCTTTGTGGCCTTGACATCAACTCAGTCGAACTGTCGTGGGTGCAGAATACGTGTGGTTATATGATGATGCCCCAGGTGGAAGAGATGTTCGAAGGCTATCTGCTCCCCTTGAAGTGCAGAACAACATCCATGCTGGAGGGAAGTCGTTTCAGGCAGCGGGTCAGGTTAGTGCTCCCCTGTACACTATAGTAGTGTTACAGGCATACCCAGGCTGACCTGCTAAAGGATTTACACATCAGGCTATTCTCAGTATATGGCCGCCATATTTGCTTGCCATTTACTGGTTGGCGGGGTTCCAATGGGGAAACACCCTCTGATTGCTCGCATCAGTTGTGGAGCTAGAGAGCTCCATTCAGAGCAAAAGTATCCTCATAGGACTTAGCCGTGGTTCTTGAGGGACTGGTTGGGACTCCTTTTGAGCCACTAGAGCAGTGTTAATCATGTGCGGCTTGCCAAGCTTTAGGGCCAATCTCATTTCTCTGTCTTACCCCTTCCCCTACCGCTACCCCTATGTCTGCATCTTCCCCTTGCCCCTCGATACCGAATGAAAGGGGTTAGGGGTGAGAACGTTCCTCTAAGAAATGAGACACCACTCGATTACCATTTGCGTCGTCTTCCCTTGCCGCTATAGCTGTCAACAGGCATCAGACATAGGCGACAAGCGCTGACATAGCGGTACACAGAACGAAGATGCCGTCGTTATTAATTGCCTGGGCTCTCTCTTTGCACGCTTAGGTGCCATGCGAAAAAATTGTTTCTCGGACGCATACAACTGCTTACAGGGATCAAATGGTGCATATGTTTCATTGTATATACCGGCCGTGCAAAGTTCATAAAATAATAAGTATTATTAGATAGCTCAGCTTGACAAATAGCGCATAGCTGCTAGCGGTTTACTACAGATTCAAAACAAAAATATTACAATTAAAACTGCTTGAACAACATTTTATTCAACATTTTATTAAAAGTAACATAAAACTTGAGTGTCATAATTCTTACATTTACATTCTTAACAGTTCGACGTTCAGCCATAATAACAAACTTGATGCTGGCACTTTTGTTAACCCTCTCTTTCAAGTGTGGTCCTCTGCAAACTTCGTTTCAAGGGCTATGTAGCCCTATGCCTTGGCCCTATAGCCCTTAATCAAAATGAGAATTGGGACACCACTTCCCCTCACATGAGCGCACAAAACCAAGGGGAAGGGAAAGAGTAACGCCGGTTTCACACCGCACGCGTTAGCAGAGCGTCAGCACCGCATATTTTTTCGGCGCCCATGTTAACAGATTAGAGCATTCACACCGCACGCAGAGGCGGCGCAGCAGCGCATAGCAGGAGCAGAGCAGGAGCAACAGTGCCGCGATCATTTCGTCCTGTCTATTTTTGCCGTGCGGCTTACGCTGAATTAAAGCAACATTGCATTGATCATGGCCAAAATACACAGCAGTTTTACCCAAAAGCGCATTGATGATATCTATTGTGTTTTAAACAGTCAATCAAATGACCTTCATCAATTTAAAAAGAAAAAAATGTCAACAAAAGCAAAAAGATGAACCAAAAGTTATATAATATAGCCTATTAATTAATAAAATAAGCTTCCTGACAAGTCTTTCTCTTAAATGTATTTGAAAATGAAATAAAGCAAAGCCAACTTACCCATTATAGAGTACTTTGTCTGTAAACACGCCGCACGCGTCAACGCTGTCAGTATGAAAGCAAAACGCGCATGTCCTGCGTCCACTCATTGAGGCACTGCTCCTGTGCTGCTTGCGCTCTGCTAAAGGCCAATTTCACTACTTCTCTGCGTCAAGGGTCACGCCGTACAGAGTACGACGTTGGCTACGCACGTACAGCGACGCCGTTGTGAGCATTTATACTTCTGCGTTCAGGTCTTGGTTGCTCTGCAGCACTGCTCCGAAATGCTAATTGGCGGCGGAGGGTTTTAATGTTCCACTGTGTTTAGATTCCTTGCGGCTAGGTTACTACAAGCAATAGCGACTGAAAGAGAGTGGAACATGTTGGAGTTGGAGCTTATTGAGGTGGAAAAACAGTTCATTTTAGTGAAATTCCTAAAACTGAAAGGCAGAAATGAGAGAAGACGTCGGAAGAGATGGTACGTGTGGAAATGCGTGAGAAGGTACGTGCGGAAATGCGTATGAGCAAATGCGATGCTACCAAGCCGACCAATCACCGATCTTGCGATCCGCGTCGTCGCGATGTGTAGTTACATTTTTGAGGAGGTGCACGTCAGGCTACGGCGAAGGGTACGCGGTATGGGACGCGTCTGTGCGTATGCTACGCCGTACCTACTGCGCGCACCCTACGCAGAAGTATAAATTGGCCTTAAGCGCGTGCGGTGTAAAACGGCGTAAGGGGTAAGACAGAGAAATGAGACGCAGCCTTAATTTGTGACTCACATGGCAGTTACTAATGTAACGAGTTAGCTCAAAGAGGAAATATTAATAATAACTCATAACTTGTTGAGATTAATTATGAATATTTTGGTCAGTTAATTGGATTAACTTGATGTAGCTAAATTAATATTACAATCATTTAATCAGTTAGTCCAATAAATTATTTATTCTTAATTTATAATTCATTCTAAGGAAAGGGTATTTTTCATGGCCACAGAAAAATAATTATTTTTTAGAATGTGCTGTGCTTAGAGCATGTAACAATATTAAGATCTTAAAATAGACTTTGTGTCATGATTCTCCCTTTTGTCATTTTCTTTCTCTAGTCTTGAGGCAGGATCATGGCAGATCCATGTTTTGTGTGCAGGCACATGTCCTTGTGTTTGGGCTGTGTGCTTGTGTTGTCTCGTTCTCTCACCCTGCCCCCTTGTTATCCTCATCTTGTCTTCATTGCCTGACCTGTCACCTGCTGTCATTATCTGTTCTCTCTATATTATCCCCTTGTGTTTGCAGTCCTGTGCTGGTTCATTGTGATTGATTGTGTGTGTATATCCACTCACAGTAATACTTGTGAGTACCTTGTCTTGAGTTCTGTCTAAAAGTTTTCTTGTAGTAATTATTTTGCTCCTGTGAAGTTTGTGTCTTAGTCTTACACTTTGAGTCCTGGTGAATTTATCTCCAATAAAGCCTGAGGAAGGCCCCACCTCTACGGGTTTGCTTGACCAATGAGAAGGTTGGAATTTTCAAGCAGGAAAATTCCTCTGCGGTTGATTTACGAATCTTTGTTTTGAGCGTGCTCATTTGCATTTGCAGCTGGATTGGTTTCTGATGAAGAAACTAAGAAAGATTCTTTTAATACATGTTGCGCTGCTATCAACATATCATATACACATGATTTTGATCTTCAAAGTATGATCTTCATTGATTATATTGTAAAATACACAGCATCAGCAAATTTTAATGTCTATGGGCTCTATCTTGCACCCGGCGCAAATGACTTTATACACTGACGCATTTATCATTCCTATTTTGCACTCGCGCAAAGCGGGCTTTTTTCCTCCACAGACGCACGTCGGTAAACTAGGAAATGAAGTTGCGCTCCCTGGGTGGATCGGCTCAAAAAGGAGGCGTGTGCATTTTACACTTCCAGAAAACAATTGCGCCACTGACCAGAAAAACCTGGTCTAAAGTTCAGTGGCGCGTTGCACGTACATTCAGATGCTTTTCCAGCGCGCATACTTGGCCATAATACAGAGTGTGAACAATGCGCATACACTGTAGATGATTCTCTCATCAACACAGATGCATTTTACTTTTTGCAAATGATACGATTATTATAAGGAAAAATATATAAACATAAGGGAAACCATTGTTGTGTCCATGACGATGGGAAAAATAGGCATAAAGCTTACACATTTACCCAAATTATTATATGCATGTTTAACCCGAAGCTAATTTGGGTGGGTTTGTCCCATCCCCAATGTCACTTCTCTTTCTTTTACGGCCCTGACGAGAGAATCGATCTCCTCGGATGTGAACCGATGCTGAAGCGCGCCTGATGAATGCGCCGTTAAAATAGAATTGCGCCATAGAACAAGCGCATCTCGTTCATCATGCTCTTAAAGGGAATGTGATATGACGCTCTTATTGGTTTAGTTCCGTTACGCCCAAACCACCCCTATGAATAATGAAGCTACTCCAGACCAACCCCTTTTAGATTTGCTCCAGGCGCAAGAGACATTTATCCCGCCAGAAAAATAGCAACAGCGCCGGGATCTGCCCTCAAAGTTACTTGCGCTTTGCGCTTTGACATCATCATTAAAATAGATCGTTAAAATAGGGCCCTATAGGTTCTAAAGGTACTCACTATAAGATATTTAAAATCGCTATGCCTTTATGTCCATAACACTGACTCGCTGCGGAGTTGCTAGTTTTAGCAGTCTGTCCAGCTAGTAACACCGAATGTGCTCTTGGATTGGGCTAATGTCGAAAAAATTAAAATAAAATGTTATGGTAAATTGGAGCAATTAAATTGGAGGAGACTCAACCTGGCACTTCATACACACATAGTTATTTTCAGCATTTTTCATGCTAGTTAGCTTGTGTTATATACAGACTGAAAAAGGATCGATTTCTTGATAGACAAATGCCTCATTTCCACTGAGCGGTACGGTACGGTTCAGGTACGCATTTATTTGCGTTTCCACTGTCAAAAGTTGTGAATGGTACCAAAAAGCCGAAACTCGTACCAGTACCACTATTTTGGGTACCCTTTCGTTGGGGTACCTAGCACAGTGAAAGGGTACTAAAAGGTGGAGCTATGCAACAGCATGCAACAGCCACAAATTGACAGAAAGATGATAGAGACGGGGTTTGTGGAGAGTTTGAACTCCTGCTACAAAGAGAAAGGTACGAGTCATACAAGATGAGCATAGAAAATTTCAGGAAAAGTGAACTTTTGTTAAGGGAAATCATTGTGTTGCAGTTACAAATTTGACTGGTAAATAATAAAGAAGGACCCTTAAAGGAGAACTCCAGCGAACAATGAACCTTTGGTCTAATAAAACATTGGTACCTAGTCAATCGTTCTCTAAGATTTGTTTTCATGTAAATCGAATGTAAAGATTTGTATCTCTAAAAACTGTTTCAGCGTATAATGCTAGTAATGGGGCATTGACTAAGTAAAAAGAAATCGCTAGTTTATACCACTAACAAGGCTCAAAATAGCCCCACACTAACACAGTAACATAATGAGCCTCCATACATGCAAAACGAAACATTGAGAACTTTGTAAGTGTACGTTATAAAGACAGTTCACTTCATGTATACACAGCAGGAGCCATCTTAGGAAATAGTCTCGATAAGTCGAACCCTGAACGCCGTTCATTCAGTTCAGAAGTTCGCTGAACTTCATACAGTTCAGCTCACTCAGGTAGGCTTGCCATGGTAATCGGTGTTACCGATGTTCAGTCACAACACCGGTTTCATGACATGCCCACCACGGCACCGCAGTTGGCATGTGAAAAAAAAAAGTTTAAAGCCATAAAAATATTGAATGCAATTACGCAGTAGTCGTTAAATCCTGCCTATTAACACACACGACCCACAGAAAAGACGCGCGTCAGTATCGAGTTCTCTTTCGGGCTTGAACAAACCATAACACACAAATTATGCCAAAATGCCCATAAGAGCAGTCTTAAACGAACGTAGAATTTTGTGAGAAAATGGGACGCGTGTCAGATCACGTCTCTGTCAGCAACGGCTGTCAGAATTCGCTTCACTCGTTTTTACTTACTCCTTCTCATTCACTCCTTCAAGTGAACAGTATTAGTGGACTAATGTAGGGAATAGGCCTAGTAAATGAGGGTTTTGGGGGCGATTTCGGATTCAACCCATGTTCTCAAGCAGTGAAAAATAGAGGACACTGACAACGCGTTGACAGACAGGACCGAGCAGGTAATATTTAATATGAAACAGTCTCAACTTTCAAATTTAGTCAGTCAGAGAAAATCAAACAATAAATAGGCCTACCGTTTTGTGGCTTTTTAATGTGTCGTGGCAGATTGCCTGATAAAGCCCATCGACGTTAATCTACTCCTGACTGCTTTCTGACTGATCCTGTCAGATCATGTCTGTCAATCAAACTCCAAGCGAAGGATGAATTGACGCTAATTTAAAAGTGAAAGTTAGTTTCATTTTCAAACTCAGCGCATATTCAGGGCACAATAACAAAACAGTTATTTCCCACGCTACCGCACCGTTATGTATGCCTGTGAAAACGTGCGCATTTTACGTTTGCCTTTAAATTAGCTATTTAAAAGCCCCCGCCGGTGAGACGGTGTTGTCACACGTCGAATTAACCAGTGAGAAAATATCCTCACCGTCACAACACTATCACTCAGCACGACGATCGTGGTTTGACTTATCGAGACTATTTCCGAGACTATTTTAAGTTGGCCCCTGCACATGAAGTGTCGTTATAAAGTATCTTCTTATTAAACGGTTTGTACACTTACAAAGTTCTCAATGCTTTGTTTTGCATGTATGGACCCTCATTATGTTACTGTGTTCAGTGTGGGGCTATTTTGAGCCTTGTTAGTGATATAAACTAGCGATTTCTTTTACTTAGTCAATGCCCCCAGTACTAGCATTATATGCTAAACCGTTTTTAGAGATAAAACTCTTTACATTTGATTATCATTAAAACAAATCTCAGAGAACGATTGACTAGGTACCGATGTTTTATTAGACCAAAGGTTCATTGTTCGCCAGAGTTCTCCTTTAAAGATTAAATATTTATTGCATTATGTTCAGGAATGACAGATTGATAAGCAGACATGCTATAACTGGATGTTAATTTTGATAATTTGCGGTAAAAGTGGCTCTCCTATTGACTTTGTCCTTTCAGTGTGGCTCTCATGAAACAAATAGTGAAGACCACTGCACTACAGCAATATTTTTTATATATTTTTTTTTTTGCCAGGGCACAGTTTTGATAAGTGGAAAGAAGGGTTGACCTACTATAATATTAGACTATAGCCTATAATAAAAGAAAATGAATTTCAAACCTGAACCAAACATATTCAAAAATCAACAGTCTGTCAATAGTCTATAGTCTCCCATAAAAAACAACATTAAAATCATGAACAGTGTGTAAATCACACATTTTAGGCTATACTATAGCTATTCATAATTTGAATGAAAATTAGCTTATCAATGCATATCTAAAGTTCACGCCTATGGTATATTTGTTGAACTTAAAAAAAAAGAAACAATTCTGCAGCCAATGAGCAGACGGCGAGGGCTCAACCTCCACAGACAGTTTTTGATGTTTTATTAGACAATAACTACTCCTAGTACAATTTTCGGGAGAATTAGGCCGGATTGGATCGGGACAACAGCTTATATTTGGGGAGTTTTCGGACGTCTGGTCAACCAATGGGAAAGTAAACTTGATTTGCAATTTTCAGAAGAAGCATGGCAACATATAATTAAGATTCATTCAACCTCAGTCTGTTATTCAATTCAAAGTAGTTCACCGCCTTCACTGGAAAAAAGCAAAATTAGTAAAATTTTCACCAAATATAGATTCCTTGTGTATAGTTGTAGAGTTGAAATGGCTAATCAGCTAAACTGGTTTTGGTCATGTCCAGAAGCTTGTTAACTATTGGCAATTCATATTTAACCCTGTAAGACCCAGTTGGCCCAACTTGTAACTCGTTTCCTTCGTGGCACTTTGAGGCTGAGGCCAGCAGTTCGCACAAGGGTGCCCGACTTGGGCACGTTCAGAGCCCAATGAAGAAGTTTCTGAGAAATTCCTCACTCTTAAAACTATCTTTCTTCTGGCTATATCTTCATTAAAAAGAATAGGAGATATCCAAGCTCTGTCGGTCTCTCCCTCGTGCTTGGGATTTGCACCCGGCATGGTGAAGGCTTTCCTCCTCCCTTAGACCAACGCTGTTTTTGCAGCGTTGAGCAATGCAGCCAATCACAGACATGTCTGTTGATCGTCTTGAATGCAATAGCCAATCAGAGGTGTTTAAGCTAGTCAGAATACACGTACCGTTCAGAAACAGTTGATGCCTGATATTCCACACATTGCATAGGTAACTATAAAGTTTACTCTAATCATAGAATATTGTAGGTACAAAATTAATAGTGCTCCAAAGAGACCTGAAAGCTTGCAAATCCTCTCATTATAACAAAATAGATAATGCAAAAAAGAGATTATTAGTGTAGTGTAGACAGCTTCATTGATTATTACTAGAGATTAAATCAGCTTTTTTGTTTTTCATGCTGCTAAGAGGACCAACAGCCATGTACACATTCCAAAGGTAATATTTATATATTTTATTTAAAATTACAATACAATTTGATGGTTCAGTCAAGTCAATACTGATTATTTTTGTTTTACTTTCAGTGTTATGTTTTGACTCAGAATATGTTTTAGAAACTATTGATGAATTAATCAGTTATTGGCAAGTACTGCCCAACTTAGTTATCGGTATCTGTAAAAATCTAATATCAGTCGAACCTCTAGTTCAAATAGCAAAATCTCTCTCAAACTCTTGGTACAGGATCAAGACTCCTCTTTTATCAATTATTTGCACTAGATTTTATTGTAATGTATTTTTATTAGGTTTATTTGGTTTAGTTAGTACTTCATTATGCACAGGAAGCATTTAATTGCCTTTGTCTAATTTCTGTAGAAAAGTAAGTCACTCTGGATAAGAGCATCTGCTAAATGTAAATAAGGCGCTAGTCTGTAGTCCAAAGAGAGGTGACAACATCATCAATAAAGACAGATTTTACTCACCACGGAAGGCTAGATGGATACCATGGTTCCGCTCTGACTTACTGTGCATTGGTTGAATCCATACTGTATTCTTCTGTGTACCTGGATAAAGTAGACATGGGCGACACATAAGGGAGGGAGAGTTTTCAATAAAGGACACATGCAAATTATAAACATGCAGAAACATGCTGGAAAAGGCTGGGTTAACCACAGTCCTTCTGAAAAGCACTGCAAAAGAATATGAGACAGATCTCTTTGTCATATAGCCCCAGCATTGCTCTGTGTGGCAATTTAGTTGGCACAAAAATGAATGATCATGATATGGATCCCATGGAGGTTAGATGATGGCTTTATTATCACAAACAACTTGATAAATTGAGAGAATATTGCTTTAAATGATTGATGTACAATAATATTGCACCAAATATTGGTGTGTATAACTGTCAAATAGGTAATTTAATAGGTGCAACTGCAAAACAAAAGAAAATGCAAAAACAGCTATTATACTAATTAACAAAGGAAACAGACCTTTCTGAAGGAACGGCTGAATGAGTGAATATTTATGTCGAAATGAACTGCATATTCTCTCTATCCTTATGGGCCAAACATTCTCTGTGAATGAATTACATAAAATATCCCCTCTCTGTAGTGTGGTGACTAGTGCAGTATTTCAGCTGAATAACCACAGGCTGTGAAGGGTTCATTACGTTGTAGCACCATCTCATTGGCACAAGCAATGCAGTGTAGCTGATCAGTTTTGCTGGCAGAAATGTATTAATTAAGAGTCCAAAGGCAGGAGGCCAAAACCCAAACAACCCCAATCTCAAAAATACTGCTGCATGTGTTTTCTCATGGAAAGTGCATCTTGTGTGTTCAATGCATACTTATTATTCAAAAATTTAAAAACCTATTTTCTTAATAATATCTTTATCACCCAACTACACTGAATAGAATTATAAATGCAACACCATTGTTTTTACCCCATTTTTCATGAGCTGAACTCAACTCATGTACACAAAAGGCCTATTTCCATCAAATAATGTTCACAAATCCGTCTAAATCTGTTCTAGTGAGCACTTCTCCTTTGCTGAGATAATCCATCCACCTCATAGGTGTGGCATATCAAGATTCTGATTAGACAGCATGATTATTGCACAAGTGGGCCTTAGGCTGGCCCCAATGGGCTCTATGCATGGCGGTATTTCCGGTGAAGGTTTAAGGATGCTCGATAACTTCCGCCGATAGTAGAGTCCAATGCAGTCCAATGCAGTTACCGAGAATGTATATTGAATTTTATAAAACGGTTAGTTCCAATCCTTGATTCTGATTGGTCAATAGCTGTGCTTTATTCACGATAAAACACGGCTATGACAACAGTTCTATTTATCACTGTGCCCTTAGCAACACCCTTTAGCAACCACACATAGCCTATCAACATAAACATAGAAAAAAAATTAAGAATTAAAAAGGCTAAAATGTTTAAAGTGAATTTCGATGTACTACTGTAGGTGGCATGACGATGGATAAGTGGTTTGAGGAACAATTTGGAGAGACTTCTACAAATACGAACGATCATGCTGAAGTGCTGAAATGTAACATTGACACATTTGAGAAGACTTGTAATGAAAAAAATAACCAATAATGACCAAAATAATAATAACCAAAAATAACCAAAAAAAGCAAACCCAATGGGCAGTGAAATGTTTCGGTGACTGGAGTAGTGAAAAGGGTTGCAGCATAGATTTTAAACAAATCACCAAGATGGAACTCAACGCACTTATCCGATGTAAGACCTGATTTTCCTGCTGAAGACAAAAGCTGAGATAAAACTCAGCATAAAGCAATAAAATGCACCCTGGACAAAAGATCAGAAAGAAAGAGCACAGGACATTGTCCTGTCCAAACGTTTCTTCTACCTTATCTCTGCATCCCCCTCTCCCTCGTCCCTGCCTTTCCCCCTGGCCTAAAGTCACTAAAAGTTCACTGAAAATGTCTATATATAACATATGATGTATCTTGTGAATATAAGGTTTTTCCTTTTCATGTTTGGTATCATTTTAAGTGTCTCAGTGCGATTGGTAAAATGGTCTTTATTTCAGTGCAGTCATTGGAAATAGGAGAAAGATTGAGAACTTAGGAAAATCCTGTTCTCCTCCATGGGTGATGTCTTTTCAAGATATCTCTCCTCTCCCCCGAGACCAGGTGGTACCACCAGGGGTATAGGAATGAACCCAAAACAAACTCTGAAAGATATTGGTACAACCCTTTTGTTCTAGTTTGGGTATTTAAGGCTAGGTAACAGAGCAGTCTTCGGGAACCTGTAACCAGGAAGACCCCCATACAGTGCTGTGTCAGTGTTTTCCCGGTGGAAAGCACTCACACACTACTGTGTGTCTCTGTCAGGAATGCATTGCTTACTTTTAAAATCATCTTTGAGTAATTGATGTCATGTATTTATTATTTCTGAATTGGCTGTTAATTGCTTTGGTAATTGGCATGATACATTTTTCCTGACAAATAAATGTTGCATCTTGATTTATTCTGAAGTATTCTGACGTCATTATTTTAGTAAATTATAGGAGGCTGGTGCTACCGCAAATCTTGCAGGATAGGTCAAACTAAAGGCACAGATGTGAATGGAGCAGTAGGCACGTCCTCTGGAGACCTTTTGATTTCTATCACTGATTTTGCAAATTGTATGGAAATGACTAAAATCAGACTACATTCTTTTGTACGAGTGAGCAGTAGGCAACCGACTTAAGAAGTATTAGCTAACCCTGCACCCTCTGACTAAAGGTTTGTGTCCGTGAGAAACACGATATGGCCGATCGTGATCTCTGTGTGGCATCGGGTCCATAATGAATTAATAACTGAAAGTGTAAGAAACTCTGAAATAATCAAAGATCTAAATTAAATCATAATCAATAATTATGGTTCCCTTTCGTGGTCACTTCGAAGTTACGTCAGAAGTGACGGAGAATGGGGGTTTCGCATAGAAAGCCAATCCTCTTCGAGTATTTAACAATGAGCCAATGGCATGAAAATGCCTTGGGGCTGCGAATTTGCATAGCGTACTCCGCCCCACCCTGTGGGTATAAAAGGAGGAAGTGAACGCAACCGCAGTATGTTTTCGCTTCGGAGCCAAGAGCATTCTTCACTCCACAAGCCATTTATCACTGATTCAAGACTCTTCGAGACGAGCGTCCTCTCCAGCGTTGGTGTGACGGCGGTACCCAGCAAGATTCTGCATTGCCTGCGATCTGAGCAGTGGTCTGCCAGACTTTGCGCTTCTCCCTGGTCGCCTCAGCGCTGATAGAGTGAATTTCCTCCTCTCCTCTAAAAGAGCTACACGTGGCACGTCTTTTTAAAGATGGTTCGCCCGTGTTCTTCTGGATGTGGTCGATTTCTCTCCTCATCTGATGGCCACGATCACTGCTTTGTATGTCTGGGTCTTCGTCATTCTAAAGCAGCCCTCGTGGATGAGTCATGTGCCTTTTGTGGGAATATGACCATCTCATCTGGTAGGACTGCTACCAACAATCTAGATGAGCTTACAGAGGCTGTGACGTCCTATATCAGCTTCTGTGAAGATAGCTGTATACCAACAAGTACCAGGGTGAGTTATAATAATGACAAACCCTGGTTTACAGCTAAACTCAGACAGCTGAGGTTGGAAAAGGAGGAAGCATTTAGAAGTGGTGACAGGGCTGGGTGCAGGGCGTTAAAGTACAGGTTTGGCAAAGAAGTGCGAGTAGCTAAACGGCTGTACGCGGAGAGACTAAAGAACCAGTTCTCAGCAAATGACGCCACTTCTGTCTGGAAGGGGTTCAGACAGATCACAAAGTACAAACCCAAAGTCCCCCACTCCATAAACAACTCTCGCCTGGCAAATGAGCTGAACCAGTTCTACTGCCGCTTTGAGAGTCAATCGGTCACCACCCCTCGTGACTCCTCCGCTCAGCTTCTGCATCAGTCCTCCATTTCCTCTCCCCTCTCCACAGAGTTGGCTAGCTCCACTCCTTCCCCTCCTCTCTCGATCTCAGAGGGGAAGTAAACAGGCTATTCAGGAGGCAGAAATCCCGCAAAGCAGCTGGGCCGGATTTTGTGTCTCCATCCACCCTGAAGCACTGTGCTGATCAGCTGTCTCCGGTGTTCACTGATATTTTTAACATCTCACTGGAGACATGTCATGTGCCAGCCTGCTTCAAAGCCTCTACCATCATCCCTGTCCCCAAAAAACCAAGGACCACAGGACTAAAGGACTACAGACCCATCGCCCTGACCTCTGTGGTTATGAAGTCTTTTGAACGTCTTGTGTTGTCTCACTTAAAATCCATCACAGACCCACTCCTGGACCCTCTGCAGTTCGCCTACAGAGCCAACAGGTCTGTAGACGATGCAGTAAACATGGCCCTTCATTACATCCTCCAGCATCTGGACTCCCCAGGAACCTATGCCAGGATCCTGTTTGTGGATTTTAGTTCGGCTTTTAACACCATCGTCCCGACCCTGCTGCAGGACAGGCTCTTACAGCTGAACGTGCCTGAGTCCACCGGTAGGTGGATCACCGACTTTCTGACAGACAGGAAGCAGCACGTGAAGCTGGGAAAACATGTATCAGATTCCAGGACCATCAGTACTGGATCCCCTCAAGGCTGTGTTCTTTCCCCCTTCTCTTCTCCCTGTATACCAACAACTGCACCTCCAGTCACCAGTCCGTCAAGCTCCTGAAGTTTGCGGACGATATCACCCTCATTGGGCTCATCTCGGGTGGGGATGAGTCCGCCTACAGATGGGAGATCGACCATCTGGTGACTTGGTGCAGCCAGAACAGTCTGGAGCTCAATGCGCTGAAGACAGTGGAGATGGTTGTGGATTTTAGAAGGAGCACACCCCCACCCTCCCCCATCATCCTGTGTGACTCCCAAATCACTGCTGTGGACTCCTTCCGCTTCCTGGGTACCATCATCTCCCACAACCTTAAGTGGGATTTGAACATCTCTTCCATTACCAAAAAGGCCCAGCAGAGGATGTACTTCCTGCGGCAGTTAAATAAGTTCAGCCTGCCAAAGACAATGATGAAGCACTTCTACACCGCCACCATCGAGTCCATCATCACTGCCTCCATCACCATCTGGTATAATGCCGCCACTGCCAGGGACAAGGGCAGACTTCAGCGTATTATTCGCTCTGCAGAGAAGGTGATTGGCTGCAGTCTTCCATCACTTCAGGAACTGTATGCCTCCAGGATTCTGAGGCGAGCAGGAAAGATTGCAGCTGACCCCTCACATCCCGGACATAACCTGTTTCAGTCTCTCCCCTCTGGTAGGAGGCTCCGGTCCATCAGAACCAAAACCTCTCGCCACAAAAACAGTTTCTTTCCGTCTGCAGTTAGCCTCACTAACAAGGCCCGGTCCCCTACTGACACCTCCCTTTTGCAAATTACCTAAATTATACAAATGTCCGTACACATCTCAGATCATGCCCAAACTTGACTCATTGCACATATTTGTTGTTTATTTTAATCTTGTTTAATCTTGTTTTTTGATACTATTGTCCATTCCTTATGTATGTTTGTCTATGTGTAGCACCTATTATGACCAAAGCAAATTCCTCGTGTGTGTAAAGCACTACTTGGCAATAAAGTTCTTACTTACTTACTTACTTACTTACTCAACACTGAGATCGAGACTCAATGATCTTACTGTGAGAGTCCCCGCCTCCGCTACCCGATCTGCTTCCCTCTACCCGGGGAAGCTCTTCGGTTCACGGCCAGGGTGATCTGTCGGTGACAGTGTGGAACAAAACCCCTCGACGCTAGTTCCTCGGGCCACACCCACCGCAACAGTGCTGCAGCCAGCGAGCACTGGAACGGTTCAGAAGTCTGCTTCTCTCGCAGGCTCCGTCTGTTTCGTTCGGTGCTCCAGAGGAGGATGTGATGTCGATCACAGCATCACAAGGCGGGCTCGATTCCTCAGAGGAGGATACGGCGGCGTTGCCTCCCTCGGGAGTGCCAGCGGTGCCCGGGTCTGATCCTGAGATGACGGCCATGCTTTCTCGGGGCCGCCGTGAGTATCGGGTTGGAGTGGAATCCTTCGCCCAACCCCGATCACTCACGGATGGATGAGTGGTACTTGGGTAAAGCCGCCGCCACAGCCGACCCCAATACCATTCTTCCCCGAGCTGCATGCGGAGCTGACGAAGACATGGCAGGCTCCTTTGACCTCCCGTGTCCGCCGCGTCAGCCTCCCCCGCGCTTCCTCCTCCCTCGCTGATGCGGCTGCCCGCTGGGTATGCGGGGATCCCTCCGGTAGAGCGCTCTGTTGCGATGCAGTTGTGTCCACAGAACGCCTCCTCCCGGGGGCCTCCCAAGCACCCCTCCAAAGCCTGTAGGGGTGGGGACGTCTGTGGTTCGCATGACCCCGCTGGATCAATTCCTGGGAGCTTGGTTAGAGCTCCCCGGCCTGTCCCGCTGGGTCATCAGAACGATCAGATTCGGCTACGCGATTCAGTTCGCACGGTCTCCTCCCCGTTTCAGGGGAGTTCGCTCGACCTTGGTCGGTGGCAACGCCCCGGTCATGAGAGCGGAGATTGCGATCCTGCTGGCGAAGGGTGCAATCGAGACGGTCCCTCCAGCCGAGACGAGGTCCGGCTTTTACAGCCCCTACTTCATTGTCCCCAAGAAGACCGGTGGGTTACGACCGATTCTGGATCTGCGCATCTTGAACCGTTCCCTTCATCGAATGTCGTTCAAGATGCTCACAGCCAAACGCATTTTCGAATGCGTTCGGCCTCAGGATTGGTTTGCAGCGATCGACCTGAAGGACGCGTACTTTCATGTCTCCATTTTGCCTCGACACAGACCATTCCTTCGGTTTGCTTTCGAAGGCCAGGCATATCAGTACACAGTTCTCCCATTCGGGTTAGCTCTGTCCCTCGCGTCTTCACGAAGATTGTCGGAGGCAGCCCTTGTTCCCCTTCGCGAACACGGGGTTCGCATCCTGAATTACCTCGACGATTGGCTACTCTTAGCACACTCTCGAGACCAGCTTTGCGAACACAGAGACCTGGTGCTCCGGCACCTAGCCCGCCTGGGCCTTCGGGTCAACCGGGAGAAGAGCAAACTTTGCCCCGTGCAGAGGATCTCTTTCTCGGCACGGAGATAGACTCGGTCGCCATGTCCGCGCAGCTCACGAACGAGCGCGCTCACTCACTGCTGACTTGTCTTCGACAGTTCGAGGGCAAGAGTGCGGTCCCACTGAAACTTTTTCAGAGGCTCCTGGGGCATATGGCATCTGCAGCCGCGGCAACGCCGCTCGGATTGCTTCATATGAGACCGCTTCAGCTGTGGCTTCGCGATCGAGTCCCGAGGTGGGCATGGCATCGCGGCTCGCTCCGAGTTCCAGTGACTCCAGCGTGCCGCCGAACCTTCTTCCCGTGGTCGAACCTCAGCTTTCTACGGGCAGGTGTCCCTCTCCAGCGAGTTTCCAGGCATCTCGTTGTCTCCACGGATGCGTCTACCACGGGATGGGGTGCCATGTGCAATGGGCATGCAGCCGCGGGTTCCTGGACAGGACCCCTGCGTCTCTTGCACATCAATTGCCTCGAGCTGCTGGCAGTACGCCTGGCCCTGCACCGCTTTCGAGCACTGCTCAAGGGTCAACACGTACTTGTCCGTTCAGACAATACCGCTACAGTAGCGTACATCAACCACCAGGGTGGGTTACGCTCACGCCGGATGTCGCAGCTCGCTCGCCACCTCCTGATATGGAGTCAGAAGCACCTGAGGTCCCTTCGTGCTGTTTACATTCCAGGAGTCCGGAACCTGGCGGCCGACGAGCTGTCACGGGTCCGCCCTATCTCCGGCGAATGGAGACTCCATCCCCAGACGGTCCAGCTGATCTGGGACCAGTTCGGGGAGGCACAGATAGACCTGTTCGCCTCCCGGGACTCATCCCACTGCGCCCAGTTTTACTCCCGGTCCGAGGGTACACTCGGCACAGATGCACTGGCGCACAGCTGGCCGCGGGGCCCACGCAAATATGCGTTTCCCCCAGTGAGCCTTCTTGCACGGGTGTTGTGCAAGATCAAGGAGGACGAGGAGCAGGTCTTGCTGGTAGCCCCTTATTGGCCCACCAAGACGTGGTTCTCCGAACTCGTGCTCCTCGCGACAGCACCTCCTTGGCCTATTCCTCTGAGACAAGACCTTCTCTCTCAGAGACGGGGCACTCTGTGGCACCCTCGTCCCGATCTCTGGAAGCTACACGTGTGGCTTCTGGACGGGACGAGGCAGGTTTGAGTTCGCTGCCACCTGCGGTGGCGGCAACCATCACTTCCGCTAGAGCGTCTTCCACTAGACACCTCTATGCGTTGAAGTGGAACCTCTTCGTCAGCTGGTGCTCTTCTCGCGAGAAGACCCCCGGAGATGCCCGATCAGTGTCGTGCTGTCGTTCCTGCAGGAAGGGTTGGAGCGTAGGCTGTCGCCCTCCACCCTCAAGGTTTATGTCGCGGCCATTGCCGCTTCTCATGATGCAGTGGATGGTAAGTCTATCGGCAAGCACGACCTGGTCATCAGGTTCCTGAGGGGAGCGAGGAGACTAAATCCACCTCGTCCCCCCTCGTACCCTCTTGGGACCTCGCAGTAGTTCTAAATGCTCTGCAGAGGCCTCCCTTTGAGCCTTTGCAATCGGTAGAGTTAAAATTTCTGTCTATGAAGACGGCACTCCTGGTTGCATTGGCCTCCATCAAGAGGGTAGGGGACCTGCAGGCATTCTCCGTTGACGAAGCGTGCCTGGAGTTCGGGCCGGCTTACTCTCACGTGGTCTTGAGACCCCGGCCGGGATATGTGCCCAAGGTTCCCACCACTCCCTTCCGGGATCAGGTGGTGACCCTGCAAGCGCTGCCCCTGGAGGAGGCAGACCCAGCCTTGGCACTGCTCTGTCCAGTACGTGCACTCCGTACTTACGTCTGACAGAACGCGGTGTTTCAGGACCTCAGAACAGCTCTTCGTCTGTCATGGGGGGAGCCAGAAGGGAAGGGCTCTCTCAAAGCAACGGCTGTCTCACTGGATAGTGGATGCCATTGTTTTGTCTTACCAGCAGCAAGGCCGGCCGTGCCCCCTTGGTGTGACGGCCCACTCCACTAGGAGTGTGGCTTCCTCTTGGGCTCTAGCGCATGGCGCCTCGCTAACAGACATCTGCAGAGCTGCAGGCTGGGCGACACCTAACACCTTCGCTAGATTCTATAATCTGCGAATTGAGCCGGTGTCCTCTCACGTACTCGCTTCCGCCAGTATTGGACCCGCTTAAGTGTCTTCGCTTGCTCGCCATTCCACTCTCTGACTGGATAAGTGCGATATCTCCTCAGTTGAGTCTTCTATTGAAGCCCTGAGTCCTCCAGCACTCATGATGCGGGCACCACTGCGCTTGCTATGGTGCCGGCTAGGTGCATCCATGTCCACGGTTCCCTACGGTAACTGTCTCATGTGTATTCTCCACTGTAAGCCTCCCTGAGCATGTGTCTTCCCTCGGCAAGCCATCTGCCACCCCTGGAGCTAAGCTCTTGCCACCTGCGGTTGGCGCTCCAGTTTCTCCATGTGTAGTCCCTATGCGGCCACATGTGTACACGTAAGTCCTCCTTCGGTAGGCATTGGTAGCATGTTCCTCCCGGGATATGCTTCCCAGTGTACCTTGGTAATCCTGTGTTAAGGTAAGGACTCCTGGTATGATATAATGTGTTCAGGAGTCCAGACTTTCGCAGGGCACTGGAAGACAGCTGGAAGATGGCGTGATGGCATTGACCCCCATTCTCCGTCACTTCTGACGTAACTCGAAGTGACTACGAAAGGGAACGTCTCGGTTACTAGTGTAACCCTCGTTCCCTGAGTAGGGAACGGAGACGTTACGTCTCCTTGCCACTTCTGCTGTACCGCTGGGTAGACGCCGAGTTCAGTCTTGGCTCCTCAGCGAAGACATACTGCGGTTGCGTTCACTTCCTCCTTTTATACCCACAGGGTGGGGCGGAGTACGCTATGCAAATTCCGCAGCCCCAAGGCATTTTCATGCCATTGGCTCGTTGTTAAATACTCAAAGAGGATTGGCTTTCTATGCGAAACCCCCATTCTCCGTCACTTCTGACGTAACGTCTCCGTTCCCTACTCAGGGAACGAGGGTTACACTAGTAACCGAGACGTTATTTTCTAATAAGAAACACAATCTAAACTTGATCATCAGTAAAAATTAGAGTCAGATTAAGCATAGAGCTAAAGTGATATTGAAACTAAATTCTAATAAATTAAGTGAACTCCGTTAGAGTGCTGAAAAGACATACACGCATTATCCCTTCCCCCAGCCCGTTGGATTCCGTCTTTGGGCCAATGGGCAGGGCCGGCATTAACCATTAGGGCAACTGGGCACTTGCCCAGGGGCCCACGACATCTAAGGGGCCCTGGGCACCAGCGGCGGAGTGGCAATCGGGAGAGTCGGGAGTTTCCCCGGTGGGCCGGTAGTGTTTCGAGGACGCGAGGGACGGTTTGATAAAACTGGAGCGTATGTTTGCACTAAGTGCCGTCTTTTACTGAAAAAGATGCCGATCACGTCACAGCTAAAGTGGCGTAGGTCGTGACGCGCTGAGCGCGTGAATCAGCTTTTGATGCGCAGCGCTCGGACCCGAGTTCGAATCCGCCTTTTGCTGAAGTCTCTTGTCCCTTTTCCCAACACATATGAGATGTAAAATGTATAACCTAACACAGGTCTCTAGCGGGTTACTTTGCCAACGAACTAAAATCGAAACCATGACATGGACTTTTTGCGTTTATAAAACAGCACAAGACTTTAAGAATAGGCATCAGTGCTGGGTGATTTAAAGAAAAGTGTGCACTTTGCTCACGCGATCAGGATGGTCTTTTCTCCTAAATACAAGCTCAAGGGTTTATTTCTTGCAAGTGAAGAAATTAGGACAAAAGTATTTTAATTTTCCTATATTATAGTGTAATGTAGACTAAAATATACTTTTGAAACATACATTTTCATTTATATAGTACATTTATAGGCTATATGGATTTTACGTCATAGGAATAATTATATAAACCATTATTACATTATTATAATGATTGTTTGGGATCTTAAAACTCCATTAATAATGTAATGTAGACTGAGACTCTCATAACTAAAAAGATGTTTGAGCCCTTTTATTGTCCTGGTACAAATTTAATGCTTTTTCTTTGTTCAACGATCAGTTCATGGGTTGAAGCTCTTAATTTTGATCTCTTAAAGAGCACGAGATTGAAGCATTTAACCTTAAAATGTACAAAATTTTCAACATAGTTTTACAAATTCATATAGAAAAGAACAACCATTTATGAACTTTACTCCAGCATAGTTCAACAAAGTTAATTTTAAATCAGTAAAACTGTAAATGCCATATTAAAATGTCTTTGGACAAAATATACATTTGGCCTGCCTAAGAGGGGGCCTACAAGACATTGTGCCCAGGGGCCTCTGAACTCTTAATCCGGCCCTGGCCAATGGGTGGTTCTCTCGTGACTTCTACAGAACTGTCAGAAGCTCCAAAGGAGAAAAATATGGGATCAGTAGCTACAGTATGTAGCGTTATGTGCGGGTCTGAACAGATTCCTGAATGATGCACCTTTGAGTTTGTCCTGGTGTCTGATGAGAGACAGCGAATTCACCTCATCCAATAATGTTTTCGTTGGAGTCGGTAAAGACAATGAGAAGAGAGGGTCGTGATAAAACGGAGCATCACACACCGATTTCTACTAAAGATTTCAGCACCATAAAACTGTCCGATGCGCTTAATCCCAACACACCTGTCACTACACCAGTCACCGAAGCATTTCACTGGCCATTGGGTTTGCTGCACTGTATTTTTTTTGATTACGAGTCTTTTCATTACTTAAGCATGACGGCTCGTATTTGTAGAAGTCTCTCCAAATTGTTCCTCAACCACTTATCCATCGCCATGCCACCTAGTAAATCGAAATTTACTTTAAACATTTTAGCCTTTTTAAATTATGTCTGTGAGTGGACATAAGTGTAAAAGTTCACTACAGAGCTACTGGAGGCCAAATTAAAACAAAGAAAGCACTGGAGTGACATTCTTGCTGCAACAGAAAACACCGCTGACAGCGCTGAGCCCCAACTAAAGAGGACCGAGTTCAAATATCACCACAGAGGAGCCGATTGAAATGAGACAAATATCGAAATGAGACAAATATAATATACACTAATGCACCTGTCAAGTTTTGGATTTGAAAATAAGGGAAATTTGCGTCACTCATCGAGCAGCCCTATACATATATATATATATATATATATATATATATATATATATATATATATATATATATAGGGCTGCCGTGGTGGGCGCCAAAATTTCCCTTATTTTCAAATCCAAAACTTGGATCGTGATACTTGAATCTATAGTGATTTAATGTAATACATTAATGCATACTGTCAAGTTTTGGATTTGAAAATAGGGAGTTTCGGCGCCTCACCACGAGCAGCCCTATATATATATATATATATATATATATATATATATATATATATATATATATATATATATATATATATATATATATATATATATATATATATATGTAGGCTGCTCGTGGTGGGCGCCGAAAATTTCCCTTATTTTCAAATCCAAAGCTTGACAGGTATGCATTAGTGTATATACATTAAATCCTCTATTTCAGCATGTTCTCTCTCTCTCTCTCTCTTCTCTCTCTGAGCATGCATAAGAAGGTATGCATAAGAAAGTGGATAATGATTAGCAGTTGCCTGTTGGTTCAGCTGAGAGCAGTTCTTATAAATATATCAACAATACCGATACAGCGGAAACAAGCAACAGAATAAAAGCGAAAGGCCTTCAGAGAAGGTCATCAGGCACAATGAGGTGAGTGAAAGAGCAGTGAGCAAGCTGGATGTAGTTCTGCTGTTGTCAGGCATTTAAGAGATGAAGTTGAGGATGTGGATAATAGTAAGAATGTGACACATATGTACAGTCAGTAGAGGAAGGCTCGGTAGATGGGAAGGACTTATGATAATATGAGAGATAATGAACCATAGTCTGAAGTGGCAGAGATGTCAAAAGTGATTAAAGAAGACTTCTATAGGCTACACTTGTATAGGCTACTGTAGCTCAAGTTATGTATTTCTTGATGAAACTATAGGTAAAAGTGTAGTTTATAGCTATGTGCCCAAGAATAACAAAAATAGAAAGCAGATCCATGTGCTGCTTAATTTTTTTGTTCTGGCATCAGGCAAAAATGGCAATCTGGCTATCACGCAAAGGTAAACTCTTTTCCATTAAATGTTAAATGTAAATGTTTCCATTTTAAAGAGTTTTGTGTCAATTTTAAAGGATCAAATAAAATGAAGGTTAAAGGTGAAATATGCTTATTATCACCTGGTCGAAGATCTAGAGACTTTAACTATACTCTGGGAGTTAACCAGTGTTTGTCAGAAGCTGACATTGATGGTTCTCTGCAAATGTCTAATTGTGTTTTAAATCTTTTAAACAAACATTGAGATGCATTGGATTGTTATCCATTTATGTGTATTTAGCTATTTTATATAGTTATTTTTAATGTATTTATTTTTACACATTTGTGTGTATATGTGTGTAGTTCTTATGAAATCTTGTATTAATTAATTAATAAATCTTCAAAGTCAAGTCTCTCTCTCTCTCAAATTTTGCAGAAAGATAAAAAGAAATGCATCTCTACACGTTTTAAAGGTCATTCATGTTCACACTAAGGATGATAACTATTACTTTATAATGATCATGCTAATTGACCCTTCGCTAAGCCCCGCCCTCCCTAGTTACTGTTGCTACGCCTGTCAAGCTTTCGCGGCTGGCACATCTATTACAGTGTGTCTGCACCGGTGTCAGACATTCCCAATGAGATAATTAGTCATTTTCGGCAAAAAAGTGAAATATCTGAGAGAGCAAGTCAAAAGGGACTGCAGTATTGCATTCGAGGGATATATTCACGACATAATATGCAACCGATTAGAGAATAATTTCTTAAAAATTGAAGCTAAAGCCTAACGTTATTGTCCCAGTGCAAGCAGCAACCGCCTCATATGCTGACCGTTCAAATGGGAAACACACAAATTGAGGAACAGCTATGTTCATGCACAGCAGGGTATGTGAAAATCCTAATAATTATAAATCAAACAGTTTATCCATAAATCTTGTGGAACAAAACTAATATCGAGAGAGCCGCGATCGGATTGGGTTAAAGTAACTTAGTCAGGGGTAATGTTAGTAGGACGTCGATTAACAAATCACTGAAATATATTTTAAAGTATGTCAGTGAGCCTTTGTCTTGTCTTTAATCGTCTTATTTTACGTTATATCATTATGACCAAAGAACCGTCAATATTTCCAAGCAATAACGTTAGCTGTTTTTGTTTATCATGTCGACATTTACCGGTAGTGGGTCTCCACACTGCTTGATCACGCCATCATTTTTCCCCTTGGCTTTTAGATTTTCTGGAAGGAAAATAGATTTTCCTCTCCCGCGTCCCAAACTTTTAGGATACCGGTATCAGATTTGCACAATCCATATGCACAATGCTTCAGCATGTTTCCCTCGTCTCGAAAGCTTGCCAGACCTTCCGCGCATAGTTACGGTTGCTAAGACACGATTGGCCAGTGGCGGTTTTCGGGCGTGGCTTAAGCCTGGTTCACACGAGACGATTTTAAAATTGTCGGCCGATTTTCCAAACCTGAGAAGACCCCACACACAGCGATAAAAAATCACGGGTCTAACAGTTTTGGTCGTTCAGTGTGTGGTGCGCAGCCACACGGTAAAATCAACACATGACACACGAACCGATTTGACTCCCGAGCATTCCCAGGTCAGACGGAAAATCTCACAAAATCCCTCGAGATAAAACGTGACTTCAGAGTAAACAATCATGGCGGACGAAGAGGATGCAGTGGCGATAGTGTTTAGTTTGTTTTTAACGGAAAAAAACCGTCCACCGGACATTCTGGTGAGCCATACCGCCGGGCGCCGGCTGTTTTGATTTTGTTTACCGCCAGTGCTTCCTCTATGCCTCGTCACCTCGATTTCTGATTGGCTACACGCCACAGTTCACAGGCTGCATGCTCGTTCGTTCCCGGTGGACACCACACACGAGGAGAAATCGGGCCAAAACAATCCAACATGTTGGATATCCCCGATTTGAGATCGGAGCGGTCCCAGCATCCTTCCGAGCAGACGAGAGCAGTCTTAACACACCACACACGGCAGGAATATCTGATCAGATTATTTTACGATAATCTGAGACATACTTAAGATTGTCGGGAGGGGTGAATCGGGCCTAAAATCGGGCTAATAATCCTGCCGTGTGAACCAGCCTTTAGCGAAGGGTCAATTATACGAGAAGAGTTTTACACTACATCTATAACAATAACACAGAGAAACTTTTTTTATTTTTTCAGCTGATGAACAATAAAAGAATTGACTGTTATTTAGAAAGTTATGCCATCTGCCACTTTAAAGGAGTGAGCTCTTCATGGTTGGGTGACTTTGTAAAATCCACATTTCATTAAGGGTGAAAATGGTGCTGCAATTCAAATATACAGTTATCATTATTTATACAAAAAAAAAACACTTTGAGGCTCAGTGCAATTATTTACCAATTAGAATAGAGTGTTTCAGAGAGCCATCTCATTTACAGATGACTGCAGATCAAATCTGGTATTCCAGTTCATTTTCCACAATGTCTGCTTAACTACTTAAACCACAGACATCCATTCCCATATGCAGTTTATACATTCAAGAGTGGAATAATATATCAACCTGTATGACTTTCTCTTTTCCATAAAACACAAAAAGATGTTGTTTTTTTTAAATAAATGCACTGGATGCTCTTTTCCATGAAATTACAGTCATAGGTTCAGGAGCTGAATCTTCAAGCTTCAAGGACAAGAGAAAAAAAGCACCACAAAAGTGTAAGTCTCATCTGCTACAGTCCAAACAGTTCATGATGGCTTCTGTCATTTTAAGTCTGACCATCTCTTGACCATCATAACACTGAAAAAAACATTCTTTAACCTTTTGTGTTCCACAGTAGAAAGAAAGTAATTGAGGATTAGAACAACATCAGGGTGAGTAAATTAATTTTAGAAGGATAATTTTAATCTATCACTTTAATGGGTTGATAATGAAGTGAAACTGAGGGGGCTTTTACACTGGGCTCGTTTGCTGCGGTGCGAGCCCGAGCGCGCTTGTTCCCGGCGCCCCCGCAGCGTTGGTCTCAGGGCCTGAAGTTAACTTTCGGCCACCGGCCACTGTGGCAGGTGGATTTAAAAATTCACCTGCCACAGAGACTTTTTACCAGCCATTTTTTTTTTTTGCCTAACAAACGTGGAAAAAAAACCCCATGAATTTCACAATACAGTTCTTTAACTTGTAAGAATACATATATAATACAGATATATATATATATATATATATATATATATATATATATATATATAGTATAGGCTATAATATAGTACTCAACAGATAGACCTACCGCAGCTTGTAAACAAATCACACGCGGCTATGTTGATGGCTGATTTAGTCACGTAGACAGATCCTGACAGCTTTTAGTTACAGCGTTCAGGAACCGTTAACTATGAGCTAAATTAATATTGTTATTACTGGTAAAATTACCGGGTACCGGACATTTTCTCACCGGTTCCCGACCCAACTCCCAACATGCACAGTTGCACACGCACACACATCTGTGCAACTGTCATTGTACTGTAGCCTACATCAGCGTTACATTATCTCATCCCATCTCACCAACAGTTTAATACTCGCACATCCAAACGAAGTCAGAAAAGGGCCTCATCTTCTTTCTGATCGCATGAACATTACGAAACAACAGTCGCTGTCATAAATCAGCCGCTCACGAACCTTGTCATTGCCGCCGATTGTTCACTTTGTATTAAAATGTCTTCTCTACTTTTCTTATGATCCTCATCTTTTTGATCCTCATCTTTTTGGCCTCTTTATCCCAGTAATGTGCCGCCACATTTTAGCCAACGCAAAAGTCCAACGCAATAGCGGACTTCGTTGAAATGTAAAAATCCTAATGAATCACTCAATTCTCATTGGCTACCTGCCAATGTGGCAGGTAGATTGACAGTGTTACCCGCCAATAGCAAAATTCACCCGCATTTGGCAGGTGGTCGGGTGTTAATTTCAGGCCCTGGTTGGTCTGGTTTCACACTCAACTTGATTCTACTCGAACCGCGGTGCGTTTGCATGCATCTTACGTCATCGCAAACGTGCGCGGCGCATGATAGAAAGCAGAACGTGGGTAAATATTGTGTTTTTTTATTAATTTGCTGATATTATGAGCAGTTGAGTGAACAATACAGGTTTACTGTATGTGTGTCACATAAGGTGGACTTCTGCTGCTTGCAAACAGACTCTTTTGAGGAGACAGTGGATTTCCAAATGTGTTGCTCTGATTCCACGCACAATGCACGAATACACTGCAGGCTCACTCTCGCTTGTATCCGAGGTAAATCATCAACACTATCATCCCTTACAAGTGTTTTATTTAACTCAATACATCACAATAAGCTAAAACGCATGCGCAGGATACTTTACTTCCTGAACAAGTGCGCGCCCGAATCCGTGTTGCTTTCACATTCACGCGAACCGTGGCACGGTTCGGAAGCAACCGAACTCAGACCACCTCCTCCAGGTAGTCTCGAGTTCGGAACCCCAGTGCGCACCCGGGTCCCATGACAGCGTTCACATTAGCAATTTTTCATGCAAACTGTGCCCTGTTCTGAAATAAACTGCAAGTGTGAAAGCTAGGGGTGCACGATTCAGAAAATGTCACGATTCGATTCAGATACCGATTTTTTGTCTTTAGATTCTATTCAAAATCGATTTTCGATTAAAAACGATTCTCGATTCAAAAAACGATTCGCAGGTCTATATAAATGTAGTTTACTTTTTCCTATGTGATTGATTGCAGTAGACATAATTTAAAAGAAAATGTTGATATTGCTTTATATGTCTTCATACAAAAATAAAAACTTTTGCAACTAAAAAGTGTGAAGTGCCAAGCTTTGGCCAGCTTTTAAATACATTTAATTCAAGTTTAAAATAAAACTTAAATAAAAAGCTTTTACATTTAGCTTTAAAGTGCTGTAGTCAGATCAAACAAACAATTATGCTAAATGTGGTTTAAGGAGTAGGCCTACTTCAGCTACCAGGTTGACTGTTGAAATGTGAACTCGACTGGGCACATTGAACTTCCTAAAAATATATACTAATTTCATAGAACCCTTGCGAAAATATTTTAAAATAGATTTAAAAAAGCCACCGCTACTGGTAACATCTATGGTTAGATTGATTTGTTTAGATCCAGTGAAGTCGTTCATAGGTAGGGGGTGGGAATCTCTAGGCACCCTCACGATTTCGATTCGATTACGATTCTAGAATCTCCGTCCACGTCCGCATCGCGATGCATCTAAGAATCGATTTTCTCCCCACCCCTATTCATAGGCGCTTAATTTGCGGGTATCTCCAGTTAACTAGCAGAGCATTCATTTAGTTTGCTATTAAATAAGAGACCTGTTGTTTTTGAAATCAAGCTGAGCGCTCGTGTCCGCTGCGATCAGTGTCATGGATACAGTGTTCTCTGTGGCTCGCGCAGTCTTCTCTCGGACGCACGCTTCAAATCTATCGCCGTTGTGGAGACTCCGGTGAAATCACAAAATAAAATGCACACAAACGTGATGAACATATTCGGTTTTGATGAGAGAGAGAAAAAACTATACGAGTGCGGTTTAGAACCCGAAACCTCTGACACGCTTGGCAAAAGATCTACAGAACTCAAACATAAGATCTGCGGATCGATGCATTTATTTACGGGTTGAGCAGAGTGGCTGCACAGTTTGACCAGCGGGCGGCAAGAACTTGCAATAACTATTTATCAGACCGGCCCTCGCAGCCTTCGAAACCATAGAAACACTACCGGACCACCGGTAAAAATCCCGAGCTCTTGCCACTCCGTCCCTGCACGCCATTAAAAAATATAGCCTATAGATATATGAAACGATTTTTGGAATTCTATGGAATCGATTCTGAATCGGCAAAGATTGAATCGCGATTCAAATGTGAATTCGATTTTTTTGCACACCCCTAGTGAAAGCCCCCTGAGACAGCTCAATGCACTACAACTTAAGCCAAATTCTGAAAAGCTCTGCAAGTTGCACAACGCTGAACGTGCTGCAATTGAAGGAAACATGCAGATTGAAAAAAAAAAACACCAGTAACTTAACAAACACCAGCAAAACATCTCCATCAGTTTGACAACATGTGTGCTGCAAATAATTAGATTGTGTTTGGGACCCTACATTGGATTATGTTTAGTGATGAACTTAGATGGGGCCACTTAAGGCACCGATATACTCACAGCGATGTTATTTTTTTTTTCGCTTAAGCCTGAAACACACCAAGCCGACGCTGACGAACTAGCACTGATGAAAGCCGACTGTGTTGTCGCCTCTCGTCTGGGTAAAAAGCTGCACTTGAACATACCGAGAGAACTACAGCCGACTGTCAGCTATAATGTGCAGAACGACTGCGTGTAAATGAGCCAACTGTCTATTTCTGCAGATATATTAGTCTACATTCGTCATTCAAAAAGGAAAACTGACTCTGCTGGCTGCAGATACACATAATGTAAACAAAACAGCGCGTGCTTACCGTTTTGAATATCAATCCTGCTAAACACTTTCTTTATTCACTCCGCTCATGTTCAAATTGAAAAATTCGCCAAGGAAGACTCAGGTAAGATGATGTAACATAAGAACAGCCTTCTATCTTTAACGTTTTGACTTCTTTGCTTGCTGTTTTGCTTTTATTCTCATGCTCTGACTCTTTCACTGAGCTGAACAGAACAGCCAATCAGTGTTCTCTCTTTCCCAGACGGCCCGATGCCGATTCAACACGTCGAAATCAGGCGTAAACAAAGCCGATTAGGACTATTTTCAGCAGACGACACGGAACCACGAGGAAACTTAGTCGGTAAACGCACAAAAACTGCCCGACGGCCGAACCGTCGGCTTGGTGTGTTCCGGGCTTTAGCAAACATCCAACCGCACACTCTGCTGAGAGCGACAGTTAGATGAATATGTATATGTGTTGAACGCTTTCCTTTCAATAACAAAATAAACACAATTAAATTGAGAAAACAGCAAGCATTTTTTTTAAAATAAAGCACAAGAAAAGCATTTGTTCACAGCAACAAAGTTTGCACGAGCTCTGCAATTCGCTTTTTTTAATTTTCTTTATTTTAACATCCTGATCGTATGTGAATTGTATATGAAGGGAACTTGAACTCTTAACATGTAATTAAAAGTGTTGCGTTCATATTCTGGGCTGATCTGCTTTTACATAGGTATGCATTATTAGTATGGCATTTACTGAGTTTGATAATATCATACATTTCTTTTATTATCACTGTCTAATGCATTAAGCCACGATCACAACTTCCCGGAGGAGGAAGGGGGTTTCGTGACATCATCGCATACAAAAGAAGACCCACTTCATTGGCTAGGTACCAACAAATAAAACAACTCCTTTTTCAACTCCTAAAAAACTCAGTCAAACTGATGTTTTTTTGGTTTTTGCTGTACTTAAAGGTCCAATATGTAAGGATCTTGTAATAAAATATCCAAAAATCACTTCAGTTCTTTAACCCTTTCACACGTACGATCACACCGGTGTGATCAGTCTTGGCTGGTCCCTGGAGCGTACGATCACACCGGTGTGATTAGAACGCTCAGTGCATCACGTGATCAACTGCTAAATTCAAACTTGCTCTCGCGCGTTGACTGGCGCTGAGCCAGAGACAGACACACTCAGTGCTGTCATATATCACAACTATTGAGTGTTTTCAACCACATAATGTTTATTTTAGGTTTCAGACATTTAAATACACATAAGTACTAGCAAAACAATGATTTTGAGTTTGTAAAATACACACTGATGTCTATGGAAGCGGCAATAATAATCCTTTCAATTATAATAAGACTACACGTTTTATTCATATCAGATACACATTGTGTAAGTAGCTTAACATTTGACCCTATTCTTCTCCCAGTTCACCAGCCACTTACTTTCATGTATTTCGTGAGAAGTGGAGGAATTGACGTTGTAAATCCAACAGATCCGATTCTCTGAACTGAAAATGAAACTAAAATGGCGCTGCCCATTGTGCATACAGCTCAACTAACGCGATCGTTTTAAAGATGTTTAAACAACAAAACACATCCACTTGCCCATATTTGACAATCGGAATATCAGTGTTTCATGTTATAGCTAATACATTTATGAATATTTTTTATAAAAAAGGAAAAACAACATAAAAGCAGATCATCATTCCTTCCGCGCTCTGTTGTGGTTGTGCTGTGTCACATGACAAGCAGTGACGCGTCACCATGGAAACATTTAAGTGGCAAGTTCTAAATAACGGTCGCCTTGAAAAATTCACGCTGGGGTGTCAGTTAGAATATTTTAAACTTACGTGTGAAAGGGTTAATTTCAGAGAAATTCCAATTTTAAATAAGTGTCCGTCCCGGAAAAAATGTCGCCTGTAAATGACGCAATATCCACGCTATCCTCGGCTATCCTCGTTTCGCGCTCGTATTGCCATAGCCACGACTTAACCATGGCGACAGACGCGGACAACTGCATAGTGAGTAACGTTTGGCGGCACCCAGTTCTTGTTTCATTCAATCATAGACCATGGCAAGCAGACTTTGGGACAAACAAGGAGAACTAGAATGAGGATCAATATCAGCGTGATGTTTCTGAGATGCTGAGAGCTAGCGTCCGAGACTGACTTCCACTCGACAGAGAGCTAGCCTCCGTGACTAATTTGGACTTGACACTGACAGAACTTCACGAGTCACGACTTCACAGCTTTATTAGACAGGTGAGCAAAAGTACATAAAACAAATCAATGTTGTAACGTTAGCTTGACATGATGAAATGTTAGAATATGGTCAGTATGTTATTCTTATGTTGATCAAGCTGCTAGTTTCGTATCGCAAACATAAACATGTAGAATAACATTATAACTTTCAACACACATTTAAATGCAGTTTAGTGTGATAGTGTAACTTTATTCCAAGTGGAACAGTGCTGTGTTTCCCTCACAAATTTAATAAACTGACCTGTGTGAGTAATCCAGCACTTGCGTGTAGTTCAATATGATGAAATTTCCTTATTCCTTTATATCCGTGGGACTCGCGTGTGATATGTATCTTATTAGCAATCGCGACCTGCTTCATACCACTGTAATGTTAAAAAACAGTGTTTTCACTAATCCTTAAACATTATTAGATCCATCAGCTTGACAGCAAGTCCCATCATTCAGTTTGTTACTGCGTCACATACATTCGCCTTTGTTATTGTTGGAAACGGCGCCCTCTTGTGGCCACTAAAGTTACATATTGTAGCTTTAATTTGTTTTTTGTTTTTTTCTATTTGCATGTGTTTTTGCATGTGGGATGATTTTAACAGTCTTCCAAAAACTGAGTGGATGAACCCTTCCTCCATCCTAACAAACACACTCCCATTATACTGATTGCTGTGAGCCTGGCCAGGTGGCAGATTTTTAAGCCTTTTTAGCACTAAAAAAACCCAGTATATAACTATATATGAAGAGTTCAGATGCAAAAGCCTCTAAATGCCATTTGAAATTTTCTTCTAAAATGACCATTTTTATCAAGCTTGTATATTTAAGTTCAGTAATTTCACTTAAATGACAATTAATAGGTAATCTTCATTGCCATTTAAGTGAAACTACTGAACTTAAACATACAAGCTTGATAAAAATGATCATTTTAGAAGAAGATTTCAAATGGCACTTAGAGGCTTTTGCATCTAAACTCTTCATATTCTATCCCTAAAAAGCAAAAAATAAATAAATAAATAGACAAATAAATGAACAAATAAAAAATCAATTTTTTATCTGCTGTGTGTAACCGGCCTCTGCTGTGATTGGCTGACATGCTTGCATATGAAATAGCTGGTACATGTGAAACTCTCTCGAATAATTTTACTACAGCTATTATAGGTTTTACTATTACAGCTATCGAGATTAACAAATCGTGAGATGGTTTTGAAGTATTTAGATCTATTCCCATCACATAAAGTGTTGCTGTGATGAGCATTAAGCAAGCAAAGGACAGTGAGTGTGTCGATCGCGAGAATGAAGATCTTATCATTGCAATGCAGTCTCTCTACTCTCTAATGCAGAAGACACGATGATGTAAATACAGTTAGAGCTTCGTTGTGCAGTGTAACGTAGTGCTGGGCGGTAAACCGGTTCAAACCAAAAACCGGTTTATATTTTCGTCACGATTTTGATTTTGAATAAACCGCCATACCGGTGTATTTAATTACACAATGTTCGGAGCGACCGTTACGCTGCGCGACCATAGAGTGCGCGACACTGTTTCAGACGGACTCTTTACCCGTTGCACTACTAAGCACCGACGAGGGTAAACAAACAGCAGCGCTCTGTTACGTTACATGGACGATGGATGCTGAAGAATAAGTACAACATGACAGTGATGACACCGAAGAAGAACTTGTGCCAAAAAGAGGAGCCGGGTCTGTTGTTTGGAGGTTTTTTGTTTTCCAAAAATCCAGACGTCGACCAAACAACCATTTTATGTAAGTGCTGTCGGGCTAAAATTCTCCGCTGGGGAGAATGACCCGGCAACACAAGCAATTTGCTCCAGCGCCTTAGCCGCAAACATGTCTTGGAATATCAAGAATGTATTAAATTAAATTCAGCCGCGGATTTAGCGCCCTCCACATCAGCATGTAACATGGGAAAAGCTAAAGAAAAGCCAAATATTGTTTCCATTATACAGGATAATGCTGTGTGCCAAGTAAGTTAGCACTTTATATTTATTTTATGTTTGTTCTGGTTTCGAAGCAATACTTTTGAAGGAATAACTAATGCAAGTTGCATAATTTTGTTTTAATTTTTTAAATAGACCTCCAAAGCAATGCAAGACAAGATTTCCTTTTATATTTACTTGAATGCACGTAATGTTCCTGGATTTGTACTTGAACTAGCAAAAGTATTCCAAGTTGTTCTAATTGTGTTGTTTAAAATAAAAGTTCTGTATTTTGACTGCAGTTGTCTTTGCATTTTGATTCCTCACTTCATTAGAATCATGAATGGCTCTTATTTGTAAACAGCATAATTTTCTGGGGCCATGCAAACCTGTATTACTAGTGTGGAATTATTCTACAATATTCACCAATGACAGTAAAATAAACCATCCTAAGTCAATTTACTGCAGTAATTCCTCTCTTAACCAGTAGAAAATGCATTGAACACCTGACTATGCATGAAAAAAAAAACGTCATAAACCGAAAAACCGTTATGATTTTGAAAAAAAAAAAAACGTGATATCAATTTTTGGTCAAACCGCCCAGCACTAGTGTAACGTGCGTCACTGAATTCATAACGAGTTTGGCAAGTGTCCAGATAAACTCGCGCTGTGATTGTTCTTTGATCGCTTTCTTTCTGTATATAATTCACAATTTAAATACGATTTTTTTTCCATCCTACTAAAAGAAACGATGTGAAGTTGATTTTTAATCACTGGCCTGACTTACTGATACATAAACAGTATTGAACGATTTTAAAGTGAAAGATTAACTGTCTAAACTTGAACAACAAAACACATCAGCTTGATCCGAGGCCAGCTCTTGGCAAGTTGAGGAAAAAGTCATCGGTGAAATGTGAAAATTTCCAGAGAAAATAAAATTAATCCATTGTTTCTTCAGAGGCTCGGACGAAAGAACTAGAATATACTTTTGTATTCATGTGTATATCCGAACACTGATCAACTGCCATGCTTCGGCTGCGCAGCTCCGTTCTGTCTGTCACTGAAAATGGGCTGGCATATGCAAATGTTAGGGGTCGATACATTATTAATGATTTCGACTGTTGCGTAACAGTCGGTATTATGTGGAGATTCGCCTGTTTTTCAGGGGTGTTTTTTAAAAACGAGATTTAAGTAAGAAGGAGAAAACAATGGTGTTTGAGACTCACTGTATGTCATGTCCATGTACTGAACTCTTGTTATGTAACTGTGCCAACAGAAATTCTATTTCACATTCAAGGGCACCTTTAATACCTATGCCATACTGAAAAATCCTGGAAAGAACTTGCGGTCTAGACAGACCTCAGCCATCTAGCATTGCGCAAAAACAAGATACCATGGGATGCCTCCTATAGAGAACTCCATCAATGTAAATGTGTCTGGCCAAAATAGTGCCCATATATACTTTTGTGTAACAGGGACCTGAAAGATGTTCCAGTAGGAACCAACCGGGAAGTAGACTGGGTCTACTTGGTGCTGAGGTCAAAGATGCCACCTTATAGCATAGTTTCCTTGTAAAGTGAGCTCCAAGCAATTAAAAATAGTCACACTTGTGACAGCAACCATGTGTATTCAGATGACCCGGCCTAGACAGTCACCCAACACTGTTATGAGGGGAGCCGTCCACCATAACGACAGCAACGTGCCTCTAGAGTGTAGGACCCAAGGTGGAAGCCAGGGTCTGTCTGAAACAGCCATATGTAAACCTGTGACCAAAAAAGGGTACTGGGATGGGTCCAAGTAGCGCTGATCGCACTTTGATGCGACAAGACACCACCTTAGAGCATAGAGTTTTAAGGGGTTGCGGGGACGAGAAGTGCAGCACCTTGTTCAAAATTCTGCCGTGCCATAGAACACCATTTACATAATTTTATATTCACTTTAATTTATTTGTCTCAAATTATCGTTAATGTATACTAACTGCACCCTGTGCTGGAAAATATATTTAGTTTTACATTCATTTACAGAAATCAACAGCTTGAATGAAAATTGCTGATGTTATCGGATTTTCAGGTGATATTCTTCAATTTATTCAGTTAACAGATGCTCTGAGGTAAAGTGTTCAGACTGCAGACTTAGCAACGATTGTTGATTGTACAATCATTACATAGTAAAGGCAAAGTAAACCGTGTCCATTGGTCATATCGATATCGGTCAAAAAATGAAACTCTTGTGAAAAGTTAGCGACGGTTCCTATCAGACAATTCCAGTGGAAGTTAGCATTGCTATGATACTGAAAACAAATCAGAATTCTTAACTTTTAATAAAATAAATAATGAATTTGTCATGTGATTTTTTTTTTATTTTCATGATTTTATAACATAATTAGGCCAGTTAAATTGTAAGCAGACATCAAACTATTGACATTATACCACTATATCACATTTTTTAGCCGACCTGACATGTCAACATCCTGAGCAACTTTCCTCACGCAGCAGCCTTCCTATCTTCTATCCTGATTGATTTAATATAAGATCAAATATAGTTTGTTTTATAAAAAAAAAACAAAAAAATTGAAAACAAGCAGCTTTGTCATAATTGCATCAGAAAATATCTTTTATGGGGCAATATTGTTTTAAACGACAGTGAGGCTTTTAGAAGGTCTAGAACCACTGATGTAAGATATCTACTTACTCACAAAAAGAACATGTATATGGCTGATGAAATAGAGTGTGCAAGGAAGGAACATAGTGCTCGGTCTTGGTTTCAAACTCTTGAGTCGACTGCTGTCGGACTGAATGATTTTTCGCTCGTCTAAAGCTACACCTACATACAGTACAAATACAAAACCTGCACTGCAGCATTTCACAGCACCCTCAGAAACACTCTCTCACTGTGAGGTCCTCTGAAGCTCTAGTTCTTTTACAAACCTGATCAATATAAAGCTCAGAAAGGGAGTTGTTGACATATATGTCATTATATGAAAACTGGTGTGAATTTCATATTTTGGCTCATAATATACAGTGTACTGCACTTAAGTAAGACTCATTTTTAAACCAAAAAAAGACTCAATATGAAAAAATTATGATACATGTCAAATTGTCAAACTAAAAAAGAAAGCAGACTGCTCAGGTACTGTTCTTGTAAATGAAACGAGTTTTGCTTGCATAGGCCTCTCGTTTGACAGCTTGGCAGGAATTTGTGAAATATATAATATTATAATATAAATAATAATATGTTTGAAGTACAAAAATGTGTCATCTGTATTATAGGCAAACAATGAGTGATCTTTTAAAGAGAGTTGAGAATTCAAACAATTTACTTCTCTTTCACTCCTTGCTGTCGACACTAAGTGCTGATATAAGAAATGGAAAGAACTGACAGGCTTATGTACAGGGTACATGTTATGAAGTGGTCTAAAAGTAGCTTTGTCACTTTAGATCATTCAGGTTTTTTGTTTTAATATTTGGGTTAGAATTGTGAATGCAGAGGTGGCTATTTGTGTCGTGGTAGGTTTTGTGTTAGTCAGTTTTTGGGAGTTTGGGTAACTTTAACATTTGACATGCACATTTGACCAAATCATCTTCCGTTACCATTAATTTCAATTAAACAATTAATAAATTAATTTAATACATTTGAATGTTTGAAAAAGTATGATGTTCGCTCGCAAAACCTTTTCATTCCCTCACATAAAAAAACAAACAAAAAACTTTACATTCTCAAGTAAATCTTTGGTCACTCACAAAAGAACACAACATTTTGCGAGCAAATGCAACGTTTTTTGAGGAAAAGCAAAACTTTCGCAGAGAGCGCAAAAGCATTGACATATCATCTCATATAGATCTCCCATCTCATATCTCATATTTTTTATTCACTCTATGAGCTCAGTACAGAATGTCGTTAAATCTTATGAGCAAAACTAGGCAACTGTATTGTGTATTATTTATTTATTTATTTATATTCACTTTTTTTATTGAACCTCATGATGGTTAGAAAGAAAAAAGTTAATTGGCATTCCTATTCATCCTTGAGTAATCATTTGCCATATTTATAGTCTGCTCTTGGCAACTAATACCAAGATAAACCTATTAGTGTTGTTGAGGCATTCATTGAGTGAATCAATAGAGAGAAATATTTTCTCCTTTCACACCCTAGAGGACTCAAAGAATGTACATTAACATCACATTTCATTTAAAACGACCAATAAAAACGTCTCGGTTACCGAATGTAACCCTCGTTCCCTGAGTAGGGAATGGAGACGTTACGTCGGAATGATGTGAGAATGGGGGTTTCGCATAGAAAGCCAATCCTCTTGAGAATTTAATAATGAGCCAATGGCGTGCAAACCCGGAATTTGCATAGCGTATCTCCGCCTCCCCACTTGGGTATAAAAGGAGGAAGCGGGCGCAACCGCAGTATGTCTTCGCTGAGGAGCCGAGACTGAACTCAGGCGTCTACCCAGCGGTACAGCGGAAGTGGCAGGGAGGCGTAATGTCTCCGTTCCCTAGTCAGGGAACGAGGGTTACATTCGTAACCGAGACGGGAGAACTGCATACTGATATGCCTGACCTACGAAAGCAAACCGAAAGTCTGTGTCGAGGTAAAATGGAGACATGGAAGTTCACGTCCTTCAGGTCTATCGCTGCGAACCAATCCTGGGGCCGAACACATTTGAAAATGCGTTTGGCCGTGAGCATCTTGAACGGTAGTCTGTGAAGAGTACGGTTCAACACGCGGAGTTCTAGGATCGGTCGTAACCCACCGGTCTTCTTGGGGACAATGAAGTAGGGGCTGTAGAACCCTGACTTCATCTTGGCTGGAGGGACCGTCTCGATCACACCCTTCGCCAGCAGGGTAGCAATCTCCGCTCTCAGGACCGGGGCATCGACACCGACCGTCGTATAGTGGACTCCCCGGAAACGGGGAGGAGACCACGCGAACTGAATCTTGTAGCCGAGCCTGATCGTTCGGACGACCCAGCGGGATAGGCCTGGGAGCTCTAGCCAAGCTCCCAGGAACCGATCCAGAGGGATTAAGCCGATCCACAGGTGTCCCCCCGGAGGGGCAGCAGAGGGAGGGGAGCAGCGTGGTCCGGAGACGACAGCCGCTCCCCTCCGCACTCTCAGAGACAGAGGAGAACGAGAGCGGCGAGTGCCCGCCCCGGTGCTGCTCTGTGTGCTCAGTGATGGTTTCAATCCTTTCTTTAACAAGCTCAGGGTACTGCCCACCCATGGGTGAGCAGCGGGGAGTGGAGAACAAAAGATTCTCCCCGGCCCTCCACCAGGGAAGGAGGGGGCCTGCTACCACCTCCTGGGGAAAGAAAGAAGCCATCACTGAGCAGCCCGTCTTAGCCTGGCGTTTAGCGGGGCGCGGCGGCTGAGGGGGCTGTGACGTGGCCCTGCGGCCTCCTCCACGACGCGGCTGGGATGAAGGCTGCTGCTGCTGAGGCCGTGCGGGAGGGAGGGGAGCCGCAGGGGGGGGCTTCTGGGCAGTCTCCGTCTGCTTCTGGGCAGTCGAGAACTGGTGGGCAAAGTCCACCAGTTTATCTTTAAATAAAGCATAATATTGAGCGGAGCATCACAATGCGCAATGATAACGGCTAAAGCGAGAGTGATGCCTGAGCGCTGAACACTGAGTGGTGAGGGCGGCATTTTTTCGGCTCACATTTTCAGACGTTTTTGTCTTTCGGCCATAAAACTAAAATGCCATTTTCGCGGCCAACATTTCAGTGCATCCCTAGATTAGTCATCACAACAAGTCTGGAAATAGAAGTCAGTAGTCTGAATTTTAATAAGGTAATACAAGAGGACCAAGGTCTGAGTAGAGAGGATTAAATTGCAGAAACAATGTCATAAGTACTTAGAATTTTATCTTTGCTTAACAATAGTGTAGGAATTATTACATGGTGATTACATAAAATAAATAAAATAAAGGTTACACTTTATTTTAAGGTGACTTTGTTACACTGTAATACATTTAAGAACAGAGTAATATTACGTAACTACATGTGCTCAGGGTTAGGGTATGGTTTGGAGTTAGTTGCATGTAATTATGCATAATTAATAAGACCAAAAAGACCAAAAACATGTGTGCTCCTTGTACAAACTATTTTGACATTTTTGCCCAACTCTACAGCTCTCCCATTGCTCATTTCTCATATTCAGCTCAACTGCAAACACAAGTGCCTTTGTGCACCATTATCACAGTACACAATAGGGCAATAGGCTGAATGGGTAGTTGGAGTGGATTACATTAGAGGACATCATTGAACAGATATGAAACCAGCCCTGTAGAAGGCTGCATTAGAGTAGGTCCATCAGAGCTTCAACTCACATTGAAAGAACGGCTGCAGAGTGAGAATGAGAGCTGGGTGTGGACTAAGAATAAAGAAAAGCTTTGTGAATGATTAATCTGCCTAACCAAACCATAATGAGAACATCATATTGAGATGAGATTTGCATCTAGACTGAGATTGTATTTATTACACCTTAATAAGTGATGTGCTTGACAGCCTCAATCAAGTGTTTGTTAGGCAAAGAAGCTTCAGTCAACAATCAGCATTATATGACCATGAAAGTAATATTTTGCACCAATGGTTTCTATAATCATTTGTTAACAACATGTATTCATTATGTAAATGAGCTTCTGTCTTAAATGAATACATTGTTAGCTAACTGCGTGATTTGTGTACATTTCTGAATGCATAACTTGTACACAGTCACCCTTAAAGGTGCTATATGTATTTTTTAGCGGTCTCTATCAGTGATGTTTCAGATTGCAACCAATTTACAAGAGCAATAGACAATATGATATATAGTAGTGGGATGAGTGACGTTAGGCAGTAGATCTAGTACATAAAATAAAATTTACATCCTATGCACTAACTTTTTGTTATCCTGGAACAATCTTTTGTATTCATTTCATGTCTCTTATATGTTGTAGTTTACCTTGCTATTTCTTACAGTTTACCGTTATTTCAGCATATTTGAAAACTTGTAATTTATCACAAAAATAATGGAGATCACTCCATAATTCAAACGCTCTGCCGATGTTGATCCATGTTTTCGTCCTAAGTCGATTTACGTTTGAGTCTGACGAGCTTCAGCAGATAATTGTTATATATATAATATATATATATATGAAGAGTTCAGATGCAAAAGCCTCTAAATGCCATTTGAAATTTTCTTCTAAAATGACCATTTTTATCAAGCTTGAATATTTAAGTTCAGTAATTTCACTTAAATGACAATTAATAGGTAATCTTCATTGCCATTTAAGTGAAATTACTGAACTTAAATATACAAGCTTGATAAAAATGGTCATTTTAGAAGAAAATTTCAAATGGCACTTAGAGGCTTTTGCATCTGGTTCTGAACTCTTACATATATATATATATATATATATATATATATATATATATATATATATATATTTATTTATTTATTTATTTATTTATTTATTTATTTATTTATTTATTTATTTATTTATTTATTTATTTATTTATGTGGAGTTGTGTTGTTGTCTGTGTTGTGCTGGAGGCAGGTCATTTTTTGGTGTTATCAGACTCCATGTCTTCAGCTGCAGTGCCGTCAAATAGACATATAAAAAGGAGAGAGGCTCGAGAGCAGCGCATGCACATCATCACATTCGATTAATTTTGCAGAAAATCCGACTCAGAGACTTCACATAGAAATAGGAATACTGGCCTTCAGAGGTAATAGCTAAACCCGACAAGAGGATCATTGTAATGTGTGATTTACAAACACAGGGAATAAAAAAGGATTCATTTAAGAAAAGATCACTCTTATCTGTAAACATGTATTTTCTGTAAAGCTGCTCTGAAACTATATGTAAAGTGAAAAGCGCTATACAAATAAATGTGAATTTAATTTAATTATTTAAACTTAATACAGTTATGCTTGTTTATCTGTCAGTTGGATCCAATATTTTTTAATAATGAGATGTAAAAGAGAACATGCATTCAAAATGAATGGATCAAGGGGTGTATGATGAAATAAATACAAATTAAATATGATATTAAGGCCACACAGAGCAAATGTGACTGAAAATACATCAGTTTGCTTGTTCACCAGCTCTTCAAAAGCAGCGGGCAAATCATTTGTCTATCATGTGCTTTACACAAAGCATCATATTTGACTGCTCAAACAAGTAGGCTATTTGACACAAAATTAGTAGAAGTTTCTACTAGTTCAGCTTTCTGAGTTGCTGTTGCATTAGGCTACAATATAAAATCAGTTTCATTTCTTAATGTAATAAAGAGCTATAGGATGCAGCACCCTCCTGTCAGTCATATTTAACTATAAACGTTTTAAGTGGCTTTTGTAATCTTTGGATCAGATTAATATTGCCACAGCATAATGAGGCAGATATGACATTCCTGTATTAGATGATCAAAACGAATAACATGCAACCACCTTCTACATGCAAGCTCAACTAAACACGAAATAATATGGTTTTTGATCGTTTCATCTACCATCGTCATTAACTCATTCGTTTTAAATTATTCTCAGTGAATGTGGCGCGTGCTGGAGGATGCTGCAGTTTTGTTATCAAAGAGTGTTCACACACACATGCTGCCTGAAACGGGACTGCGGTACCTTTGGCCAGCATCGCTCTCAAAAGAACCCAGCGTCCGAACAGGCACCGCCGAATTGACCCAAATGTGTTCGAAGGATTTCCTGGCTTCGGTCTTTCCGTCCGGGTCGATGTCGGACGGCGACTCGGTTTTTTTGGCACCTGCCATTCTTCAGGCTCTCAAGTTACAAGCAGGAGAGATGGACGAGTACCGTCAGCGCGAGTACATGCTTCACTTTACCGCGCGTCGCATCCGTAAATACACCTGCTGCCGGACGCGCGCTCACGACGTCGATGAGGGGTTATCACACGACTGAAGAGAGGCGCGTGGAGTCTTTAGTGCTCAATATCAACATTCTCCAGCCTCAACTGCGCAGGTCCGCTTCAGAAGTGTATCTGTACCGAATCGCATTACCACATCAAAACCAAGACATCAAGCTTATAGCCACATATTTTAATAATGCTGCTGAAAATCAATGGAGAGATGAAAGGTGAAGATAATGGACTGTGGTTAAGCATTTTAGACAAAGCATCATCTGCATTAAGAAATGTTTAAAGTGAGGTGAGAAAGACATTTTTAAACAATTTTATTCAATTAAACAGGAAATATAGATTAAAGTTGTAGATTAAATTGCAAGTAGTCTTTATTGTAAACTAAATATAGGGTGCAAATAAATGTGTAGCAAAAAACTGAGATTTACAAAAGTATCTTTGAATTTGACAGTTGCGTGTTAATAACAGAATGAGCACAGAATACAATTTTCGGAAGAAAACAGATGATTCAGCTTGCCTCTAAGGTGTTGTGAATGGTTGCTACTAGCGTATTGCTATACTGTGTAATTGCTTACTTGCCCAATTTTAAAAGAGCCCACAAGCCCCAAGAGTACTCGAAGTTTCTAAGATAGTCTGGTCTGTAGTTGGTTGCTAAGGTGTTGCTATGCAATTGTTAAAGTGTTTTTAGTGGTGGTTAACACAGTACAAGAGCCCATCCTTAACTACACGTGTTCTGTGTAGTTGCTACTTGCCAAAGTTAATAGAGCCAATCCCCAAGTTTCTAAGATATTTTGGTCTGTAGTTGGTTGCCAGGGTGTTTCTATGCAATTGTTAAAACTGATTTGAGTGGTTGTTAGCGCATTGCCATGGTGTTCTGTGTAGTTTCTACTTGTCAAAATGAATAGAGCCCATCCTTAAGTTTCTAAGATATTCTGGTCTGTAGTTGGTTGCCAATGTGTTGCTATGCAATGTTGCAAGATATTCTGGTCTCTATTTGGTTTTCAGAGTGTTGCTATGCAGTTGTCTAAGTATTCTGGGTGGTTGTTGGTGGGATGCTATGTGGTTTCTATAATGGCTAGGTGGCTATCATTGTAATGGCTATAATTACAGTCCAACACTGATTTAAAGAACTGTATATTTTTTGTCATCATGATACTCACTATGTGTCCTGTCCAAAAGGCTTACTAATATTTAAACAACTGACGCTTTTGACCATGCATCAACATCCGACGCACATGGCACCCTTTAGTGTCAATATGAGACGTGCCTCCTATTGGTCTAACCCTAACCCTACCCCAGACCTAAACCTACCCGCGTCATCTAACTGGACCGCGTCATCCCCAGTATAAACGTCATCTAACTGACTCTAAAGGTTGCCTTGTGCATCGGATTTAGACGCATGGTCAAAAGTGTCAGTTAGATGATGCCCTGAGGATGAGAATGCGTTGACATCTACTGTACATATTGTTCCTCCACAAACCACAGACCTTTTATGTAAATTTTAACAGCACATGCACTGGAAACCAAACATAAACACGCAGTCATGAAATCTTCAAGAGGCGAGTACGGCCCGCTGCCTGAGTGGGAGTCTCTGTTCTTGTTCAGTCTCTGCACTAAGGATGATGATTACATAACACTAGATTATGAGAACAGTAGACAAGGGATTCCACCAATGAAATATCACAGTGACACCCTGTGGTCAGAGGAAGAGCAATACACATATTTTTCAATCTTCCCTGAATCAATTTTAAATCTAAATGTTGTTTTCCAATATATATTTATATCATATTTATATTTTTTGATATTACAATATCCTGAAAACAAGATAAATTTACGTTTTGAATCTAAATTGTGTGAAGATGATAACACTTTTCTGAGAATGTATATAGAAATAGATCTAATGATGTTTTCTCACCATGGTAAAATTGATTTTATGATTTTATGTCAATTGTCCAAATCAATTGCCCAATACAGTGCAAAAAATGTAATTTAAAATATATCATCTTATGTAAAAAAATGGTTTCTGCCATAAAATACAGTAGTAACATCTGCACCCATTAACATGTAGAGAGCCTTTAAATTAACAATGACCTTAAAACACTAGATTGACGGTAGCGCTACAAAAAGGATCTCTTTATGAACATCATGAACATGTTACTAAAGTAAATCACAAATTTTACACTGTTTATTTTACACATCTTCTGTGCCTTTTCGTATGGTAACTGACTCCAACATTAACCCCCCCCCCCCCCCTCTAATAACCTCTAACTCTTGCTGCAATTCCTGTAATGCTCTACTGTACAGCATAAGAGTCTACACTTATGCCTATTTTATTTACCTGTACATATCTTCCATATGCAGTTTGACATGTGAATATGCAGTCTGCATATTCCATATGCAGTATGACATGTACAATTTTCTATCCATACAGGGGAGGCATAACCTACTTTAAATGTATTGAAATTAATAAGGTATCTTTGAGTAAACTTCGAGTATCATTTGAGTAGCCCCATCTGTTTGCCGGGCCGAGTGTCCTGGTTTTTGGTAATCAAAATATGGTCACCCTTATGTAGAGTTAAAGTACATTTTACTTTATGCAGTAAGTGAACTAATATCAATGTAATAGAAGTATACTTGTAAGTGTACTACTTCAATACTACTTGGAACTAACTTTGCTCACTTTTTAGTTGTAAAAAAGTAAGCTACTTTAAGAGTAATAAACTGAACTAGTTCTGTCAGGACTACTATCGTCAAACACAATTGACAATAGGCTTTATGCATAACTGACTTCCGCATTGTGTAAAACAGGTGTCATCACTTCCGGTTCTGGTCTTTTGTATGTGCTTCATGATTTTTTTGCGGTTTTACTCAAGATAACTTAAAAGGAGCAAGCAAAAATGAGCATAACCAATGTCCCTCACATGTGCAGATTGATATTTAAACGTTTTATATTTTTTCTTCTTCACAGTATCGTTTAGATATTTAAATGGAATAAAACGCCAATAACAAAGTGAACTAGGTAGGTTAGCTGATTACCATAAAAATCCATAGATATCGTAGTCAGTTCTTACGGCCGTTAACACTTTCTCTGACAAGCGGATGCGATGAGACCCGTTTTCGGTTTGGTCACATGACGCTCGACATAAAGCCTATTAGCGTACAATTTGGATTGGCGGTATGGTTTCGTTCTTTCGTTCTGGGTTTCGTCCCTGTGCATAAATGCAGCCTAGCAGCAGCAATAACCCCCTTAGGGTAAACGGAACAGAACCAACATGAATGTATGCAGATATCATGAATTCAAGATTTTAAAGTACAACATAATTCTAGAATTTTTTCTGATTCAAGAGGAATCAGAGTGCCAAATCCTGACTGGGCGAGAGGAGGAAGGGGATGGAGGAGGGTAATTAGTCCCTGAGAAACGCTGATGATAATACTGAAGGACCTTATCTACAGTGATAGGTGTCGTATTCCTATAGGTAGACGTAGATCAGCTGAGAGTCGTCTAATGCGAGCTTGACTAACGTGGTCAGAACTGACGCTACAGTTGATTTTACAACTACGTTTTTCGTTTGTACTGCAACTATACTACAAGTGAACTTATAGGTATACTGTTTACTAGTCAAATAGTTGTAGCATGTTTTTTATTTTTGAAAGTACACTGTACAAAGTGTGAAGTGTACTCTCAACATAGTTTAGTAGTTTATACTGCAAGTTTAGCCTACTTGTAAGTTTCCTTTAGCCTTGTGAGACCATCCTGATCTTCGCGAGCTTTTCAAGGTTTCACTCGCAGATCAGTCTGGATACTTTCCGTTAAAGAAAATTTGGGAGCAGTTCACCAAACGAACTTGGCTTTGAGGCGGGTTGAGGTGTGACGCAACGAGAAGCGCGACAGTTCAGTCCAGAGTCACATGGCGGCTTCAGCGGATGAAACTAGCATCAGCGTGGCTATCGAGCAAGTTTTATCGGAATTACAGAGTATTTCCTTACTGAAAGAAGAGCAAAACACTGCTCTGGAGGCTTTTCTCAGAGGAAAAGATGTTTTTGCTCTTCTCCCGACTGGTTTCGGCAAGAGAGTTGCTCTGATTGGTTGATTTGGCCCGTCTATCACCAACATAGGCCAATCAGCTAACCAGTATTTTCGCCCCTTTCCAAAACTACTTCAACAGAAGGTTTCCAGATGGATATGCGAGCAAATCCATCTGGCGGAGTCATGTTAAGTTTTCTTTAGGTGAACATAACTCTTATAGTTTAGAGTTTACTATTTATACTTATATGTAATATAAGTAATATATATTATTTTTGCACTTTAATACTACTACTGTATACTACTACTTATACTACTACTAATCCTATTTAGGTCCTATTTTTTATACTTGAAATATATACCTTTAACTGTAGACTACTAACTCTTTCCATTTTAAAAACAGTCTACTCTAGCTTCATGCACCCTTTTTTGGATGCATGAACACTTGAATGTAAGTTTCATAAAAAAACAAGAACATTTTTAACAAAAAGCTGCAAAAAATTGCATTTTGTCAGACTAAAGCACATTGTTCATAAATCATATTGGTGCATAATTAAGATGACATTTCTGTTTTCGAAAAGAAATGATTCCACAAAAATGAGTCCACAATTTAGTCCAGCTGTTGTGCCGACTGTCTAAGCAGGTTGGAAAATTTGTATTGACAAATTGACATAACCAGCTGTAAAAATAATAATATTAATAATAATTTTACTGAATAAACTAAATTGTCTGATCAAGACTTAAACTCATTCTATGCTGACGATTTAATTATAAAATATATGATTGGCTTAAACACGTATGTTGTAGACCTATATATTTCCGGGTTATTCTTTTCTGCTGTTAATCACAAATCATCTGAAGGCAAGCAAACAAATGTTACACAAATAAAAAAAGAAAACACCGCAAAGTCCGAGAATTCACAGCCAAAGCATCTGACAAACCAGACCAATAATAACTAAACCATTTCCCCGTGCAGAACAGCAGATGGAAGTCTTGAGTGTAGAGATGGTTTCCTGTCACTACACATTAACACGAGGCTGAGAGCTCCAGATTTCTACAGCAGCAGCCTGAATCAGTGTGAGAGCCCCACTGGGCACAGGTAGCCAAAACAGCAGCAAACATGCCAGTGAGAGAAAATTCATTTAATGCTCTTCTACAAATATAGCAAAGTGTTGGATTCTTCATGCCTTCTGGCATAAAATGACATCCTTATCCAATCATGATGAAGCATGTGTAAGATGCTCCAGTCTGGGGGTCTGGTGGGAGAATCAATGCAGAGAAAGCCAATGGATTTTACAGAAGGATGATTCAGGATATGGTTCTGTGCACTACAGAAGTTCCACATTACTGCTCTTCATTAAAGGCAAGCAGAGATAAAAAAAAAAGAAAAGAAAAAAGACAGAGACAGTCCAAAAGATATCTAAATGAGAGGAAGCATTGCTGGCTGTAATTCTGAGATTTCATGGCACATTTCACAAGGAAATTGAGCATTCAAGGGGCAGGAGCACTACAAAAGAAAAAGCATTATTAATTGACTTTTAAAAAACAGCTACACTCTAAAAAATGCTGGGTTGTTTTAATCCAATTTTGGGTCAAATATAGACAAACTCAATTGTTGGATTAAAAAATGCAATAGGCTCTATGCACGAACGCTTCCGGGTTTGTCTCAGCACAACCAGTTACATCCGGTGCTGCGTCAGAAGCCGGTTTTTGCGTTAGGTGGAGATAGTGTCAAATTACACTTGCTGTTTATAAAAACGTCCTGCGGTTAACGTGAATGATGTTAACAACACTAGCCCCTTTTCCACCAAAGCATTTTGAGAGCCGGTTCGGAGCCGGTGCCTGCACGCGAACCAGTTCTTTGTGTTTCGACAGCCAAAGAACCGGTTCTCGGCCATGAGAACTGGTTCCAAAGCGGCACCAACTCTTTGCTGGACTAGAACCGTTCTTTTACCACGTCATGCTTACGTCGGGGGCTGGGGCGGGTTTAGATGTGTTTTAAACATCTTTTCTGACCATAATAAAGGATCGCAAAGCCAAGAGAAACATTTGCAGAAACACGACGGAGTCCGCCTAATTGTTATGCTTGAGGTTAACGCAAGCGTTTCTATTTTCTTTTTTCCTATTTTTTTTATTGAAGACATTATAGACACAAGACAGAGGTACATAACTTATCAGAAAAGATTACATATCAAACAAAAATATTAAAAGACTTACACATTTCGATAAGCCTTCTTGATACACAAATAAGAGATAATCCCAAAGTAATGTTGTACTTGCAAGCGTTTCTAGCTAAGACGTATGGCGACGTAAACAGTGACGCAACGACGTCGATCCCTTAGCGCTCTAGTCAATGGAAAAACAAACAGGTTCTGAAGCGGTTCGCAAGTTGAACCAACTCCGAACCTACTTTGAACCAGCACCAGTTCCGAACCAGTTCTTTTTTTGGTGGAAAAGGGGTAAATGTGAGGCAGTTAGCTGTTAACCTGACTCCGCCAGATGGATTTGCTCCGCATATCCATCTGGAAACCTTCCGTTGAAGTAGTTTTGGAAAGGGGCGAAAATACTGGTTAGCTGATTGGCCTATGTTGGTGATAGACGGGCCAAATCAACCAATCAGAGCAACTCTTGCCGAAACCAGTCGGGAGAAGAGCAAAAACATCTTTTCCTCTGAGAAAAGCCTCCAGAGCAGTGTTTTGCTCTTCTTTCAGTAAGGAAATACTCTGTAATTCCGATAAAACTTGCTCGATAGCCACGCTGATGCTAGTTTCATCCGCTGAAGCCGCCATGTGACTCTGGACTGAACTGTCGCGCTTCTCGTTGCGTCACACCTCAACCCGCCTCAAAGCCAACGCTGATTGGACGTTCGTTTGGTGAACTGCTCCCAAATTTTCTTTAACGGAAAGTATCCAGACTGATCTGCGAGTGAAACCTTGAAAGCTCGCGAGATCAGGATGGTCTCACGAGGCTAGTTAGCTGTCACACAAGAGCAGAACGCCTGCACTTGGCCTGCAGAACGTGCTTCCGGAAGTAAAGAAGCTGACTGAGATTCTTTCAGACACACGTCAGCAGGGTTCGTGCATAGAGAGAATTTATAAATTTAACTCAACAGCTGGGTTTGTCCATATTTGACCCAAAATTGGGTTAAAATAACCCAGCATTTTTAGAGTGTATGCAGAAAATAATAAACAAAAGAAAGAAACTAAGAAATAAATTATGTTTTACTAGTGGGGCTGTGAACATTATATATTTTTCACATTAAATCCCCAAATTAATGCATTGTAAAACCTGATGAGTTTGTTCAACTCAAACCGTTTGAGGAAACCGATTGCATTAAGTCATTTAAGTTTATAAACTCAAACAATTTAAGCATAAAATAATATTGCTTGAATATGTTTCCAAGTAACTCAATAACTTATTGTTAAGATAACTTGGGTAATTAAAGTTAATAGTATAATTAGTTTCTATAACTTAAATCTATGAAGTGAAACATTCGTTTAAAGGCATATTTTAACTAATATGATTAAAGGCCAGTATCACAGTGATAATTCCTCTGTTAAATATTTTTTTTAATTTTATTTCTGGGGATAAAAATGTAATTCTAGCCATTCAACATACAGTATTCTTGAAAGCCAGGCCTAAACTGCAAATATAGAACATTAAAAATAGTGTAACAACTTTTAGTTGTAAAACCTTTAAAGGGGTCATGAACTGGCTTTTTAAATTGTATTATATTGTCGTCTGAGGTAAACTTATGACGTTTGCCTGGTTTTTGCATTCAAAATCATCAAAATGAATAAGTAATAGGCTATTTTTTACCCTATAGTTTTGAGTCCAGCTCAGAAACGCTCGGTTTTTATGGGCGTCTCGCACTGAAGACTTCTCGCCCTCTGCTGTGAGTGGAGAACAGTTTTGCATATTATAATGAGTTTCAACACCTCGTCGGTGTACGTAGGGGAAATGGTTTTCAAAACGTCCAATGTTGTAAAATGGCAACCAGAATGATTCGCACAATTCCTGTCAGATCCAATATAGACGGCACAGCACTGTTCTTTAATCTTAATCGGTCTGCTAATCCAGTCTTTACAAAACAATCCTCAGTGAAATGAAGCGAACAGACGGACAATGTTTTACCCTCATCTGCTGGAACGTCATTAAAAATAAAGTTTTGCAGTCCTATTGGAATCCAGAGGAAACTTATGCAGCGACTGTCTTCCACAACCAGGCCCTGCAAAATATTGTGTATTGCTCGGTATCTTGATCTGGTTTGTCATCACGAGGTAGGCCTATGTTACTTAGCTATGCGTGTAATGTGCGAATCGGTGGGCGGGGCTAAACGGCCGTTGATCTTCTTCTGCAGGGGTGGTGTTTTATCCTCTTTGACGTCATAGTTCCCTACTTTGATAAACGAGTCGTTTGCTGAGGCTGGTGTCAATAAAAGCTTTTATTGGACTAACAAGGACGTTTTCAGTTCTGAAACTTACAGGATATTCTTATAATATGATGACATCTTAGATGTCAAAAGCTCATGGAAAATTAGATTTCTCAGCAGGGACGTGCAGGAATTTTGAGGGGCAGTTGCTCTGACCTGAAAAAAGGGCACCCCCCTCCCTCCTCACAGGCTATATGAAGGAATATATTCAATTGAATTTGTCCCCTTCCAAATTGCCTTATCTGGCCGTGTTTGTCCAAACGCAATGCCTCATCTTATGGTCTTATTATTATTTATAAAGATTGCAAAACGTCAGAGACGAGACACATGAGCAAAAGAGTTCCTCATATTGTTTATTGTTTTGTAATTATTATAATTTCTTTATTTATTTGAAAAGAAATAATCAATATTTCCTATAAAATTATAAAAAATAAAACGATTTCGGGAAAAAATACAATCCTTTTTTGCCTATCCTGACCTCCCCCTGGGGCCCTAAGCAAAATTCTGCTAATGGGCCCTCTACCTGATCTGTGATGCCGTGAGCTATGTAAACCATTTGCCATTTCCACACAATACCGCCCAATACAATCCTCCCTCCTTTAATCAAAACAGTCAAAGAATAAGTAAAACAATATAGAACAGAATGAGGTTCAAACAAACAATATTTACTGAATAAAGTATTTTTTATAGAATGTTAAGATAACAAGCGAATATTAACAAACATTAATAAGAAGAAAATAATTAAGTATAACCCTGAGCTTTGGCTTTTGGGATTAACTTTGGTTCTCTCTACAGGTATTTATTTTTGGCATCAGTATGACTTTTTTATGCATATTGAAGCAAATCTTGATTTATAGTTATTATTTAATGATGGATGTGCAATGCATCCATATTGACCAGTATGTCCAGCTAATCAACATTATAAATTCAATATTATAGCCTATAAATCAATAGTTAATCAATGTTGGATTGTCAATTCATTGCATTCTATCTTGCATAATTAGTGCAGTTGTTTAGAGTTTTTAACTACGCTGAGACTAGATAATCAGTGTCTTTATAATGTGTACTTTGGGAGTGCCATTATTCACGTGCATGTATTGTACAGTATTTCTGGTCTCCACATATTTCTGCTTGAAAAATGCGAGTTTCATTTCGTGCACGCGCATATGAACGCACCATAACACGCGCGACGCGGTTATGTTTTCCGAGCTGCAGTTAACAAACACCGTTGCACTTTGTCGTTCATCAAAAACAAACGTAATAAATAATTGTAGTTTACTCTCACTTTTGTCAGGCACAAAGTGATGCAAGAGATAAACTGCCTGCTAGGTTAGCAAGACCATCAAACTTTGCTGACATCAAACTTAGAGAGGAGAGAACACAAGTTTACCTGATTGTTATTCCCGCAATTCACTCTTTTCTTCTTCCTCTTTTCGTGACGAGAAGGGATAGTTTCGCTTCATTTTGTCATGGACGTCGTACACATTAATTGGCGCGCGACACTGAGATGGAAGCGCGGCCTTGAGTAATTTGCGGTGGATTACGCACCGGTCGCGTGCAGTCTATGGTCGCGTGCGGCGCTGCAGCCACATAAACAGTTTGACTTTCACTTTCAGTGCCCGAATGGAAGTGAATGAGGATTTGTGATTTTTTTTTTTTTTTTTTTTATCTAGGTCAACGTGTAATTCTGCATCCATTGTACGATTTTTTTTCTTCCTTGGAAGGGCAACCTGAGTCGAGAAGGGCATGTGGGCAGTTGCCCGGGCAACCTGAGCAACCCCCCTGTGCACGTCCCTGTTTTTCAGTTCATCACCCCTTTAACATAAGCCTACCATATGAAAAGAAAAATGTAGCTTCACTTTTAGCTGCACTTTTCAAATAGTGTGGTGATGTTCCTGTCTCAGCAACCGATAGCTTGGTCATACTGTAATGCTACAGCCAAAGGCTATTGGGAAAAGACATTGACATAGCTACTTAAGAAATTGAAAAAAATGAATGTAGCTTTAATTGTGTTGATTATTTTTGACTTTTAAACAGGTCTTACAGACATTAACAAAAGTCCTTATAAGAAAACTTTAGTATTTATAATGAGTAGAAAAGTTAAATCTTAAAGTTTAATTCCATAACCAGAGCAATCAATTATTTAAACAACATAGGAGAATGAATGAATACAAACTGATCTTAAATTTAATATTAAATAGCCTTGTTATTACTGAATGTTATTTTAGGAAAAATCTGTGTATAATTGCTATGCAATCATCATCACAATATTCCAAAAATACCGATGAGATTTCTAGGCTAATCGCTTAGTAGGCTTTCATATTTCAGTAAAGGGGATTGAATAATTAATCAGGGAGGGGATATACTGTCGTCTTTGCGCAGTGATTTGAAATGAACGTGTGCACAATCAGAGAAGGACTGTCTCGCTGCTACATTGATTACAGTCTTTAAAAGCAATTCAAATGGTAAACAAGGCAGATGGCCTGTTTAAACTGAGATAACGGGCATCATAGTGGTTGTCACTAATATAAGTTGTCATGGCCACAACACACACTCAGTGACCATAACATTGTTTATTCATGGTCACTGAGCAAGAAGGTGGCTGGCCGCACACTGAATTCAGTACAGAAATCTATTTAAACACTTTTTTTTCTAGATTGCATAGTGCAAAAAATTAATAGTCATGAAATGCGATGTGCACACCACCCTTAAAGGAACAGTCGCCCATTTTTTTTATCCTCAAATCATTTAAAACCTGCCTAATTTTCTTTGTGGAACATAGAAACAGCAAATCTGTTGCTTGAATTGTTTCTTACAAAACTGACATGCAATATGACAAAACCAACTTAATGTGTTCCATAAACTAGATTATATATACAAACATAAAATCATCTGTTAGCACTGTGTAATATGAGACGGCAGTATAACATGAGATTAAATGCAAGCGGTTTTATTCTCTAGTCTTGGGGAAATGACTTAACCTCTAATGAGAGGATTGAAATCTCCACCTCCACTAAGCAGCATGTCTCCCCCTCCACTGAATAGCTCTTCTGGCTAACCTCAAGACATCTCTTCACACTCGCTGAGCCGTGTGACACACACATACACAAATGTTCTTGAGCTTTTTGCTCCCTCTTTCACTGCCTTCCTTAAAACAGCTTATCACATTCGACAGCCAGGACTTAAACAATGGCAGCTAATTTAATTGTCAAGCCAGAAGTCTAATTTGCAGCACTACCACAATCTTATATTTGGAGAAGTGTGTCAACATATCAGAATGGATCCCTAGGAAAACACACTGATGATTGCATAATACAATAGCACAAGCTATATTTTAGCATTATCTGAAGAACACGTGATTGGTGCATGTCAGGGCACAAGTTGATACCATGCAATTGTTTCCAGGTTGCTGCTAAAGTGTTCTGAGTGGTTCCTAACATGTTGCTGTGCGATTGCAAGGGTGTTGCTGTGCAGTAGTATAAAATAAGCTTGACATTTAGTCAGATTATTGTCAGGAAACAAACCTACATTTGCCACACAAGAACATTGGACATACCAAGGTGATTTACATGACGAAGAACTTCAGTGAATGCAGTTCAACGCAGCCAGTGGCTTTTGTGAAAGGACGGATATTCTGACAATAAATGGCAGTTGCCCACTCACTGTGATGCCTTAAGTCTAGACTGCATAGAAGGAACAGCCCTAAAGCACATTCACCTTTCATATTCATGCCAGCATAGGCTCAGATTAGCACACTGCCAAAACACCTCCACACTGATGCAGTCAGATTGACGTCATTTAAAGGGATACTTCACCTCTGGAAAGTTAAATGTGTATTTAATTAAAATGGGTTTTTATGTGGAAGAAATGTGAAATTATTTTTGAATTTGGAGCTTTCTAGAATGAGAAAAGCCCTTGGCTTATGTGGATGAAAGACAACAACTCCCAGAATGCACTTGCTTCGCTGCCCTCAGTAGGCCACACCCACCGGTAACAGAGCACAGTAGTTAAACACAAGTTTAGGCTACTAGTGAGTCTCTGTGATGAATCTACCCGAAAATGTGTTCCGGGATGTCCGGGATTTGGCTTTTGCGTTCTACAGTCGCCATTTATTATGTTTACTGTGGTAAAAAGTAGAGCCAGACCGATATATCGGTAGGCCGATGTTATCGGCCGATATTTGTCATTTTCCAAACTATCGGTATCGGCAGTTATAATGGCTGATAAATGAATATTTAAAAAATAAAATAAAAACGCTTGAACCATGTCATGAGTGTTGGAGTTGTATAGTTTGTCCACCAGAGGGCACTCTAGTCTACACCGTCCCTGTTGGCAACACTCGTTGAGTTGGTCACGATATATACATTGCTTGAATAACAATTAAAAGAACATCCGCATCAGTTCTCTTAACTCAAATAAGTATGACAAAATTTGTGACTATCATGTCCAGTTTTGCTGCTGTTAAATAAGCCGAGAGTGAAGCGGAATTAGCTAGTAATAATTATGTTATGTTGTTACAGTGTAGTTGACTGACTGTCCTTTTAACTTTTGACAATGTGACTGAAGTTTTTCTTTAATAGCGCGTGACAGTTATAGCAATGAGACGTATCATCTCTCCTTGTGAAAATGTATGTTTTACAATTTGCAGTATGACATAATCCATTGCTAAATTATGGCTCGTCATCATAGACTAGCTAACCACAAAGCTAGCTAATGCCACTATCATCAGTCTGTTCTGTTGTGACAATAAAAGAAACAAGTTTCTTTTTAAAATGCATTATCATATTATTTTAGTTAAAACTCATAAATAACTACAAATAACTAATGTTAGGGAAATTTGTTAATATTTTGTTGCGCGTTTCTGAAAAAATGTAAATAAAAAATATCGGCCGATATATCGGCATATTGGATTTTAAAACTAACAAATATTTGTATCGGTATTGGCCTTCAAAATTCTTTATCGGTTCGGGCTCTAGTAAAAAGGACGAGTGAGGCCCGCGGGAGAACAGTGCGAGGCCGGTGGCGTGATTACTGATGAGTGACACCTGTGAGACGCACCGGTCTCGTATCTCTCACGGAGGAGCGGGAATTTTCTTAGCAATGTTAAAATGCACATCAACCGATCACTTGTTTAGTGTTCATGTCAGGGCCGGCGCCACGGGGCGTGAGGGGGCGACGCCCCCTCTACGGGACTCTCACGCCCCCTTCAGATCACAATGAATGTAAACGGGATTTTACTGATAAAATATGTTATTTAAAAATCCCATTTTGCCAATTAAATTTTCACATTTCCTTATTTTTTGTGAATATTAAGCTAAATTAATAATATTGTAGTCAACCCTCCCACACGTAAGTTAAAAAATTCCATCTGACCCCCCAGCGAGAGTTTTTCAAGGCGACTGTTATTTAGAACCTTTCACTTTAATGTTTCCACAGTGACGCTGTCATTGCTTGTCACCTGACAGAGCGCAATCACAACACAGCTGAATAAACGATGATCTGCTTTTATGTCATTTTTCCTTTTTTATTCAAAATATTCACAAATGTATTAGTTATAGCATGAAACACTGATATTCCAATTGTCAAATATGTGCAAGTGGAGGTGTTTTGTTGTTTAAACACATTTATAACGATCGCGTTAGTTAGAGCTGTATGTTCAGAATCGGATCTGTTGGATTTTGGATTTACAACACGTCAATTTCTCCACTAATCACGAAATACATGAAAGTAAGTGGCCGATGAACTGGGAGAAGAATAGAGCAAAATGTAACTACTTACACAATTACACAATCATTTTTTTCTAACATGTAAAGCGTGTCGTCTTATTTATTAAGCAGTACTAAAGATAAGCTGTTTTAATATATTAAGTACAAAATAAGTGCGAGAAAATAGAGCACTTTATGGAAGTGTACTAAGTGCACATAAATAAAATGTATTTTAGTGAACTTTTTTTTCACCAGGTTTTGTCTCCGCAACTGATTGAAGCGCGTGTCCGTGGGAAGACAGCGCGAGCCACAAGACAACACTGTATCCGCTTCACTGATCGAAACGAGCACTTTGATTGATAAAAAAAAAAACATTTCAGCACTATAATGACTCTAATTTGACTAACGAACAAAATGAATGCTCTGCTAGTTAACTGAAGATGTTTAGGCCTAATCCATTTTTTTATGGGTTCATCCGTACGCGAAGATGTTTCAAAAAGTAGTGGGGAGCCCCTGAAAAAAAGTGGTGACAGTGCGTTAATGTGAAAGCCCCCTCTCAGTTTTCAGCCCCCTCATCAGCGCTCGGCTGTAGCCGGCTCTGGTTCATGTTGATTTAGACATAGACAATGCTTTGTGACAAACAAGTAGCTGTTGAGCTCATGGGCTTTTTGGAATTAGTTTGATGCAATATTATGAAATAAGGTACATCAAGCAGCTAGTTTAGCCAGAAAGTTTATCCATCATCAGTTTAGACAAACAAACATAATAATGCCCACAAAACAAGCCTTTATTTATATTATTTGACATCAGTTATGTGAATGAAAATCCATTCTTAAGTGAATATATACACAGACCACACACACACTTAAATATGTGGTTTGCAGGGACTTTCCATAGGCGTAGTGGTTTTTATACTGTATAAACTGTATATTCTATCCCCTAACCCTAATTATAGGTTACACTATTACTACTAACTGTATTACTATTTACTAACCGTAAATCCTGATGTACTTGGTAAATCATAAGAAGGATGGCGTCTACGTTAATATTAGTCTCTCTGTTTATCCCGAGGAACCCTCTATGGTGAACCTGCCTGGACCCATTCCAACTCATCCTTAAGTCCCGGCCTCATAGACCCGACAGCCATCGGCACTGATCCTCAACAACTCGTCTCCATACTGGCGTGATTAGTTCGACTTCCAACCAGATGGAAATGTATAAATATTCTAAATGTTCCAATCCAATTTGACTTGTAATGCTGCCCAAATCATAAACTGTTCCTTCGTTGGCCAGACAAGAACTGGCCCCCGACTGAGTCTGGTTTCTCCCAAGGTTTTTTTTTTATCTCCATTCTGTCACCTGATGGAGTTTTGGTTCCTTGCCACTGTTGCCTTGGCTTTTGGCTTGCTTAGTTGGGACATTTAATATTCAACAATATTATTTATCTGCCTCACTTAAGATGGACGTTGATGCATTTTTCTTCTAGAAACAAACTTTGTTGTATTATTTTCATGTTATCACTGTGAAGCTGCTTTGATACAATATGTATTGTAAAAGCGCTATATAAATAAAGATGACTTGACTTGACTTGACTAATTATCCACTTGCACAAATTATTAATACTTATACATTTGTGTCCTCATAAACCAGATATACAAGAACACACACACGATGTAGGAGCCTAAATGCAGTTGTTTGATGAATGATGTGATTTGTGTGATTTGTTTTGGGAAAAATGTTTACAGTGCTTGGAAGATATTTATAGAGTTAATTGGGTAATTATCTAAAGCAAGCAAGTTGACGTCACTCATTTAAAATGACGTGTATGTGTGTATAGGGACTTTCTATAGACATATTGAGTTATATACTGTACAAATTGTATTCTGTCCCCTAACCCTACCCCTAAACACAACCCTCACAACATTATGTATTTTTACATTTTCAGAAAACACAATTTAGTATGATTTACAAGCTATTTATAAATCATAAATCAAAATGTCCCCACAAGGTCAGACATTTCTGGAATTACTATCTATGTGGGGACGCACATCACTGCTTTTGCTGCTGTTTATGATGATATACACTCACCGGCCACTTTATTAGGTACCCCATGCTAGTAACGGGTTGGACCCCCTTTTGCCTTCAGAACTGCCTCAATTCTTCGTGGCATAGATTCAACAAGGTGCTGGAAGCATTCCTCAGGGAGTTTGGTCCATATTGACATGATGGCATCACACAGTTGCCGCAGATTTGTCGGCTGCACATCCATGATGCGAATCTCCCGTTCCACCACATCCCAAAGATGCTCTATTGGATTGAGATCTGGTGACTGTGGAGGCCATTTGAGTACAGCGAACTCATTGTCATGTTCAAGAAACCAGTCTGAGATGATTCCAGCTTTATGACATGGCGCATTATCCTGCTGAAAGTAGCCATCAGAAGTTGGGTACATTGTGGTCATAAAGGGATGGACATGGTCAGCAACAATACTCAGGTAGGCTGTGGCGTTGGACGATGCTCAATTGGTACCAAGGGGCCCAAAGAGTGCCAAGAAAATATTCCCCACACCATGACACCACCACCACCAGCCTGAACCGTTGATACAAGGCAGGATGGATCCATGCTTTCATGTTGTAGACGCCAAATTCTGACCCTACCATCCGATGTCGCAGCAGAAATCGAGACTCATCAGACCAGGCAACGTTTTTCCAATCTTCTATTGTCCAATTTCGATGAGCTTGTGCAAATTGTAGCCTCAGTTTCCTGTTCTTAGCTGAAAGGAGTGGCACCCGGTGTGGTCTTCTGCTGCTGTAGCCCATCTGCCTCAAAGTTCGACGTACTGTGCGTTCAGAGATGCTCTTCTGCCCACCTTGGTTGTAACGGGTGGTTATTTGAGTCACTGTTGCCCTTCTATCAGCTCGAACCAGTCTGGCCATTCTCCTCTGACCTCTGGCATCAACAAGGCATTTCCGCCCACAGAACTGCCGCTCACTGGATGTTTTTACTTTTTCGGACCATTCTCTGTAAACCCTAGAGATGGTTGTGCGTGAAAATCCCAGTAGATTAGCAGTTTCTGAAATACTCAGACCAGCCCTTCTGGCACCAACAATCATGCCACGTTCAAAGTCACTCAAATCACCTTTCTTCCCCATACTGATGCTCGGTTTGAACTGCAGGAGATTGTCTTGACCATGTCTACATGCCTAAATGCACTGAGTTGCCGCCATGTGATTGGCTGCTTAGAAATTAAGTGTTAACGAGCAGAGTTGGACAGGTGTACCTAATAAAGTGGCCGGTGAGTGTAATAGCTTCCACTGACACAACCACAAAAAAGGTGAGATTGATATGATTGACTGGAGCAAAGTCACATCTGACTGTCTGAAATGAAGCTCACAAACTACTGCTGATGCTCTGTAGTGTCATTTTGGCCTGAGAGAATGTACTCTGTCCTCTTCAACTCCCACACAATATAGGTGCATATATGCATGCACATATATACATAGGGAACAGTAATGCAACTGAGAGAAAAGCAAAGTCAGAGGAAAGGACCTCTGGGTAACCTTAGAGATAATCACAGGACTTACAAGCACACACATACACACAAACACCCTTAATTTCTGTGTTCAGAACAGACTCAAGCACTTTCCCACACACAATCTCATAATCTGAAATGACAGCAGAATGTGGAGATTCCCGACTTCAGCACCACGTTAAATTATTAGCCTACGACTCAAGCGCGCGCACACACACACACACATTGTAACGTCTAATAATCAAGGATGATCAGTACCAATCAGATCTGCTGCACAGACAGCATGAGTTGAACTATGAGTTGAAATATGACAGCATGAGTTGAACAGTAGAGCGTTGGTGCTTGTAACACCAATGTCATGGGATCGATCCCAGGGAAAGCAAGAACTGATAAGAATGTACATGTGTTCCTTGAAATGCTATGTTAGTCACTTTGGATAAAAGCGCCAGCCAAATGCATAAATGTAAATGTAATTTAAAGCCATTACAATTCTTACCAACCCCAAACTTTTGGAACCTGTCACTGAAATACAGTCAAAACAGTAACATATATATATATACATATATATATATATATATATATATATATATATATATATATATGTGTGTGTATATATATATATATATATATATGTATATATGTATATATATATGTATATATATATATATATGTATATATATATATGTATATATATATATGTTACTGTTTTTTGACTGTATTTCATATAAAAAGTCATTTTAAATTGTCATAATATTTCACAATATTACTGTGTTTTTTGTGTATTTTTAATCACAAAATTGCAGCCTTGGTGAGCAGAAGAGACTTCTTTTAAAAACATAAAAAATCTTACCGATCTTATACTTTTGACCAGTAGTGTATCTTTCAAGTCTTCTTAACGTGCTAAGAGTGAGCGTTATTGGGCAACTGGGCCCAGATTATTATATATATATATATATATATATATATATATATATATATATATATATATATATATATATACACATACACATACCGGTCAAAAGTTTAAGATTGGTAAGATTTTTTATGTTTTTAAAAGAAGTCTCTTCTGCTCACCAAGGCTGCAATTTTTTATAAAAAATACACAAAAACACAGTAATATTGTGAAATATTCTGACAATTTAAAATGACTTTTTTATGTTAATATATATTAAAATGTAATTTATTCCTCTGAAAAAAAGCTGAATTTTCTGCATTCGTTACTCCAGTCTTCAGTGTCACATGATCCTTCACAAATCACACTAATATGATGATTTTATGCTCCAAAAACATGTATGATTATTATCCATGTTGAAAACAGTTTTTTACATTTTTATTTCAGGATTCTTTGATGAATAGAAAGTTCAAAGAACAGCATTTATTTAATTATAATCTTTTCTAACATTATAAATGTCTTTACTGTTCATCCTTGATGAATAGAAGTATTAATTTCTTATTTATTTCCCCCCAAAATAAAATACAAATTCTTACTGACCCCAAACTTTTTAAAGGGTAGTGTTTAATGTAACAAAAGCTTTCCATTTCAGATAAAAGCTGTTCTTTTGAACTTTCTATTCATCAAAGAATCCTGAAATAAAAATGTAAAAAACTGTTTTCAACATGGATAATAATCATACATGTTTTTGGAGCATAAAATCATCATATTAGAGTGATTTGTGAAGGATCATGTGACACTGAAGACTGGAGTAATGATACTGAAAATTCAGCTTTTTTCTGAGGAATAAATTACATTTTAATATATATTAACATATAAAAAGTCATTTTAAATTGTCATAATATTTCACAATATTACTGTGTTTTTTGTGTATTTTTAATCAAAAAATTGCAGCCTTGGTGAGCAGAAGAGACTTCTTTAAAACATAAAAATCTTACCGATCTTATACTTTTGACCAGTAGTGTATCTTTCAAGTCTTCTTAACGTGCTAAGAGTGAGCGTTATCGGGCAACTGGGCCCAGATTATTATGTCCTGATACATAAAACATAGCATTCAATATTGTGTCCTTTCATTTTCACATGCCTGTATATATATATATATATATATATATATATAGATATAAAGCATAAGTACCTTCACAAATGCTGAGAACACAGAGAGGACATGCGAGTAAAAGAAGTCCATAATTGCATCACTCATACGGCAGGATATTGCTTTCTGTGTGCTTCATTTCTAAGAGCTTGAGTCACAGATAAGATTTAGTGTGAAGATAAATTATGTAGTGTTCTCGTTACATTGACTTGGCCTTGCCTGGCCTGAAAAAGAAACTTAGAAAGGAAAAGTTGAAGTCAGCACTTGCATGGCCATATGACCATATTAGCCCAGTTCTGTCAACACTGCATTGGCACCCTATTAAACATTGTATACATTTTAACATATTGCTATTTACTTGCAAAGCACTAAATGGTTTAGCTCCCTAGTATATGAGCGAGCTCTTAATGCATTATAGTCTGTCACTCACGTCTATTGCAATCTTAAAATCTTAAAATTCCGGCCAGCTGATAATACCTAGAACAGACTGATCTCATGAAATGGCGTATGTATGCTATCAACATGCAATAAGACTTAACGTTACATTACTTTATGAGTTTTAAAAAAGGTATCGCTCCCCAGATGTAGGTGTACACGGGAACACTCAGACATTCAACGCGTTCTCATCCTTTAGCGTCATATAGAACGTTATATGACAAAACGGCGTTATACTACGCACATGGTACCCTTTATCGTTTATATAACACGCGCTGTGATGGTTAGGTTTAGGTGTGGAGTAGGGTCAGGGTAGTCTCATATTACGCTAAAGGATTTATGACGCCTTGAGTTTGCGTGTTATATAAACAGATAAAGGGTACCATGTGCGTAGTATAGCGCCGTTTTGTCATAAAGCGCTTTACGTGACGCTAAAGGATGAGAACGGGCTTCGACATTTAACGCGTAGACATACACGCATACACACGGATAGCTCAAAATGCGTATAGATAACACGCCACTCGATTCGAAAGTGGAATGTATGTTTACACAAAGTCATGATGTCATATTGCCTAGAATATAAAAATCGACTGCAGGTGGTAGATCCTTTTTCTTTTTTAGCACCAAAACTTTGGAAGAGTCTTCCTAACATGACACACTCTGTCAGTTCAAATCTAGACTAAAAACACATCTCTTTGACCTAGCATACACATAACATATTAGTAATCAGAGAATTAATTATAGATTTATTAAAGGGATACTCCACTGTGTTTTCATATTAAACTATGTTATTCCCTTAACTAAGACGAGTTGATACATACCTCTCTCGTCTCAGTGCGTGCACTATATCGCTCTGTATTGCCGCAAAACTATGTTAGCACTTAGCTTAGCCCAGTGCATTAAATATGGACCACAAAGAGAAGCCACCAAACACTTCCTCGTTTTCCCTATTTAAACACAGTTACTCGAGTAGTGTAACTCGACCTAGTCTGGTGACAAAAAAATAAAACGTTGTGTTTTTCTAAGCGTTTAAAGTCGATGACTATATTGTATGGCGGAATACCATAAAAAGTGCTTTTGAGTGGCGCAATAATACCTTCACTCGTGGAAAAGTCCTCTTACCGGCTCCCGCTTCCTCTCCCCCTCCCTCTCATTTCCGTCAATACAACCAACGTGACATGCGCCGGTAGAAGTAGTTTGAGCGGAGTTGGAGTAGTAACAGGTTGTTAAACTACTTTTTACTGTAATTGAAAAAATGTACAACTGCCGGATGAATCATCGCTGCAAACGCATCCGCTTGCCGTGACACATGCGATTTGTCCAGGGTCTTCTGGATCTAACTGTTACACTGACCACCACGTTCGATTGCAATACCTGGTCTCATTCTAAACAGCACAGGCTCTCAATTTCGGTCGGCATCTGTTCGCAACAGTCACACTTGCACCACCAATTGCTGTTTGCCCGTGGCCTTTCGCCAGCTCCGGTCTGTTCTGGATCATATCTTTCTTCCCTCTCACGTTCCATAAGAGCATTTTTTCTTTCATCGTGACAAAGTCAATTGGAGGTACACGATACATGTTTTAACCATGATTGTAAACAAACTAGCATCCAACAACCTGTTACTTCTCCAACTCCGCTCAAACTACTTCTACCGGCGCATGTCACGTTGGTTGTATTGACGGAAATGAGAGGGAGGGAGAGAAGCGGAGCCGGTAAGAGGACTTTTCACGAGTGAAGGTATTATTGTGCCAAGTCGAAGTGCTCAAAAGCACTTTTTATGGTATTCCGCCATACAATATAGTCATCAACTTTAAACGCTTAGAAAAACACAACGTTTTATTTTTTGTCACCAGACTAGGTCGAGTTACACTACTCGAGTAACTGTGTTTAAATAGGGAAAACGAGGAAGTGTTTGGTGGCTTCTCTTTGTGGCCCATATTTAATGCACTGGGCTAAGCTAAGTGCTAACATAGTTTTGCGACAATACAGAGCGATATAGTGCACGCACTGAGACGAGAGAGGTATGTATCAACTCGTCTTAGTTCAGGGAATAACATAGTTTAATATGAAAACACAGTGGAGTATCCCTTTAAGCCAACGATACAATTATTTTCGATACTTCAGAATTTCCCGCGATACGATTCAATACTAGATATTTTTACATGATATCTATTAAGTTTCAAATAAATCAACAAAAATGTTTTATTGAGAATACAGAAACAGCACTGCGAGCAGGACGAGGCAGAGGGATGTGAGAGAACAGCACGAGGCCAGTGGCGTGAGGCGTGAGTGTTAATGAACGTTAACAGGTGATGTCACTCACATGTAGGCTCAACACTGGCCAACGCTGGTCATGTGTGTAATGGGTGTGACATACAATCAGAAGCAATAAACAGTTACACTACGTGAACACAGAGTAAGAAATGAATAGTTGAATAAAGTTGTTACTTTTGTTTGTTTTTTGCTCACAAAATGTATTCTCGTCGCTTAATAAACTTAAGATTGAGCCACTGTAGTCACTTGAATTATTATAACAATGTCTTTAATAACTTTTCTAGCCCGGCAAGTTTCAGTTCCTTAGAAGCTTTTGGAGGAGTGATCCAGCTCTCAGATTTATTAAAAAATACCTTAATTTATGTTCCGAAGATGAACGAAAGTATTACGCGGTTGGAACAACATGAGCGCAAGTAATTACTGACAGAATTTTCATTTTAGGGTGAACTATTAGATTGGTGTCGTGTTAGCTGCCCCTAAGTTAATAACTAATGATCGTTGCAACGGAAGTGAATCAATCAAAACTAACTTTAGCTGGACAATAATATTCTAGAGCTGCTGTAAAGCCAAAACAATCTCTGTTACTTTAATTTCCTATTATCACTGTAAAGCTGATTCGAAACAATCTTGTTTAAAGCGCTATATAAATGTGACTTGACTTGACTTACAACCTGCCAGAGAGGGCTCAAATAATAGTGTGCAACCATTGCCATAAGCATTGTAAGACAATTAAACCAAGCCAGTGAATCTTATAATGTTACTACCTGCTTTGACTAGCAGAGATATACAACAGAAGGAGTAATAGAAGAACAGAAGCTGGATTTAAAAAAAAAACACAGATGAATGATTTGTGGTTTGCACCACAGAGGGATAATAGAGCACAATTTTCACACACCAGAGGGAAAACGAAGCATACACCAATAAAACCACAGCAGACTCGGAGCAGCCATGATGTCTGTTATTGTTGGCTAAATGATGCAGACATATTGTATTTCTTGTGCAAACAATTGTAAAGAAACCTTTAACAGAAATCCCACTCAAAGCACAAGGACGATAAAGTTTTCTTGAAAACATAAAGGGTTCCCCAGAACATTACCTCTGCAATTTCTGAGTGCATGATAAGAAAAAGCTTGCAGCTATTTAAATTAGTAACAATGGCTCTCTGACTGTACTGTATGTTACGGCCTTGAATTCATCACAAAGCGTTGAGTCACTGAGCAAGATGGAGAAGAAACATTTACAGTGTTTCTTTCGCTCTGCATTTCAGCCTCTATTAACTCTCTAACTTCAGCACCACAGTGAAGGACAGCTCCCCATAACCCAACAAACACACACACTTTGTGATATTCTCACACAAACGTATAGTTTACATTCATTATATACTGTATAATATAAGTCCATAAAGCAAACAAAGAACATATACACCACATGTACCTACAATTTTCTAAGATGCATTTTATATCTGATATTATATAAATCCAGTCCACTGGTTTGTGGGTCCACTAGTTTGATTGTATACTTGCATGTGTGGTATTGATACAATTATTCATGAAACAATATCTGGAATGCCGTCTCTTTCTCAACACACACACATATGTATTTATTTATTATTTCTAGTTTAAGTTAAAACACAAATTAATTATATTTATTTTATAATGGTGCACTTAGTTATTTCCCTCTCATTCAAAACATTTTACACATAGAAAAATAAAAATTGTTTTAAACAAAATTGTTTTAAAATAATAATACACCCACGAAGGATGATATCTAATAAGAAGACTAATTAAAGTTGTTTCATTTCACATGTAGTGAGACATGTTAAAGGGGGGGTTGACTGCCAATTCACTTTTTTCATTTTAAATAGTGTGTAATGTTGCTATTGGTGCATTAACAGTATCTGCAAAGTTGCAGCACTGAAAGTTCAGTGTAAGCAGAGATATCGTCTTTTAAAAATCAGGAAGTATAATTGCCTACAAAAACGACTCGATTGGGACTACAGCTGGGTTTTAGACGTCACTAACCCACACATTTGCATTAACCCCTCCCTCCGGAATATGCAGAAAAGTGCATGTGCATTTTTCAGCAGCTCCAGCCTCCAGCTGTCGAGTGAGTTGTGTTCACGCAGCTGTCAGGTCTTCTGTGCTTGGACTTCCCACGGACGCTGTACTTCGTCAACAATGGATACAATTAATGTTTGATTATGTTCCTGAAAGTGACGATCGTAATTTAGCTCTCTGTGCTTGTGCTGCGCATTTTACGGAAGACAGCTTTCAGAATCTCCATGAGTTCAACACCGGATTCAACAAGAATCTGTAACTAAAACATGAAGCAGTTCCAACTTTAAAACCAGAGGCAGCAGTTGTTGGGCCACAACCTGTAAGTAGGCTAAGACTTCATCATTTTAAATTGATTTGCATGTATAATTCCAGACGAAGCCTTGTCTTTTTATTTTTTTCAAATGCCAGCACTGGCTTTATTGCCACTATAGGCTAGTTGTTATGCTATTTTGTGTCTACGAACGACTACAAACATGAATTTTGTATAAGTACTGATGTTGTAAATGTATTTTTCATGTATATATGTTTTATGACGTTATTTTCGATTTGATCAAGAACGTAAACTTGTCAACGCTGTTTGAGTATAACATTAGTAGCCAGTCAGTTGCTATTGTTGCCAGTCAGATTCTATTGTGTAAAACAAACGTGTATAAAGTTAAAAATGTAGCAAATTATCATTCAGAAACGTTTATTAAGAGCCGTGTGTGGTGAGATTCTGTTTGACTCACTTCATCGCGGCTTTCTCGGTCTGATTCTGCCTGAAACTGATACTGCAGTTCGACACATATTTACATCTGGACCGGAGCTCATGAAATGCCCATAAAGGTAATGGGCGTTAATCTTTCGGACAACGTGAGCGACAGTTTAGCCAATCACAACACACCGGCCCAAACTAACCAATCTGAGCCCACCGAACGTTTCTGAGAGAGTGTTTTCATAGAATCAGGAAGTCAACCGCTCGTTCAGGGTACAGAGGAGAGCGCAGCTGACAATAAAGGTGAAGTTTATGAAAAATAAGACTTTTTAAAAAAGAAAAACCACGGATACATGTTATATTGCACCCCATAAACACAATCATGCAAAGAAAAAAAGCAGTCAACCCCCCCTTTAGATCACATGAGCAATTTCACTTGCCAGTTCATAGTCCATTTCTATAATGGCATAATAACTGAAAAGCCTGACATATTTACATTGGGTTTCACCAACAAATGTAGTTTGTAGGGATCAGATCAGGTAGCTCCATGTTTTCATTTTTACAGTCTAATAGTAAATGCCAGTTCTGCATTTTACAATGCTGCACTGTCCTCCTTACCTTATTTTTTCAGCTCTTACTTAAAAAGCAATGATGAGTAAAACCCTATATGTGGACAGCAATACAAGTGGACTATATTTCGGCCTTATGCAAGCTTTATTAATTCATAAAGTACACCTTGCTTCTGAGACAGCAACCGAGGACACACAGTATGAAGTTACCTGTCATCATTCTGAAATGACTGATCTCCGAGCAGCAGATCTCTAAAGCGGTATCGTGGAGGTAGAGGAGGAACCTCAGAGTCCACATCGGCCATTTTCAAGGTGGAGATGTCCAGAATAACACCAGTATTACTGCTGTTATTTCTCTGAACAGTCTCCGTAGGCAACCTGAAGAAACAGACGTAAATCGTAAATATATTATATAGTATGCATTATTCATGTGTACACAAAATGTATTATTCATTAATATTTTCAGGACTACAACCAAATTGTAAGAGTATGGACAAAATTTGCATGTTTATGTTTACCTGTCAGCAGCGGAGGATGAGCATCGTGGCGGAGTCATGCTTGGCTCTGACAATGTGGAGAGAAATGATAAGGATTACTGCTGAATGTTATAGTCACATGCATAAACATCAAATTAATCCATGCTGTTGTAGGCTAATGCAGGGTTATAGCAGAAATTCACATAACTGCAACTGTATGTATAACTTCTAAGCTGGAAAGCTTTAACAACTACAATCTACGCACTCATTTTCACATTTTATGTCAGTCTTGTCACATTTTGTACACTGTGAAAACTGTCATCCAGAATGTTCCCTGTATGGTTTCTATTAGCACTCTCGTGGACACATGAGTGTGTAATGACAGTAGTGAGCCACTGCATTAGTGTGCAAATCGCTGATGATGAGTGGGTGGAGCTCGGCTGGCCAAGGGGTACAGTGAAGTACAATGAATAAAACTCAGACTAAAATGTACCTTTGCTCAAGGGTTATACAGTGTTCAGACGCTAATAAAAAGAACTGTGCAGAGGATATAAAAAAATGGTGTATTGCTAAGGCACACACAAAACATGCCCTTGCAGACACATTATATTTTGACAGGCAACTATAGAATGTACTTCATATGGTAACATCTACAATAATTCGTTTTATAAATAAATATATAACTAATACAGTGCATAACAAATCACACATATATTAAAGTAACTTTTTAAAGTCAAATCAGGTAGAAATAGCTGTTTAAAGCAATGATAGACCGATAATCAGTTCAATACTTGTTAGCGATATGTGCAATTGGTTACTGGTTGCTTACTATCAAGTCTAAAAATAAAATGTACCATTTGGTGCTTTTTATAATACAGAATACCACTCAACAATATTCACAGTTAACATATTTAATGCACTGTTTGCATTGCATAGCAATTATTCAACCTTTATATAACAGCCACTTATTCACAAACAAGAAAGGAATAGCTCATTAAATTATAAATTATACAACTCAAAACAAAGATGAAATTAAGACTGCATTTTAAAAACATTGCATAATTAACACAATAATTAATATTATTATTTGTATCATTATTATCTTTGGTAACACTTTACAATAAGGTTACTTGGTTAACATTAGTTAGTTAACATGAACTAAGAATGAAAAATACTTCTCCTTTATTAATCGTTTAATATTTATTTGAACATTTACTAATGCATTATTTAAATCAGCGGTTGTATTTGTTTACATTAGTTAATGCATCGTGCATTAACATGAACAAACAATGAACAACAGCTGTTTTTTATTGACTAACATTAACAAAGATGAACTAATACAGTAACAGATGTATTGCTCATTGTTCATGTTAGTTAATACATTAACTAATAAACCTTAAAGTGTTACCGTATCTTTATAATAATAATACAAAAATCTGTACTGGTATTATTGCTATTATTATTGGTAATAAATATTTAATATTTGTCCAGCTCTACATTAGGGTAAAACATAATTTATAAACATAAAAAATGTCGATTCTGCCTATAAGTAATCAGACACTTCCACAAAACCATCACCATCATCTGTACTGACATTGATATACAATTCAGTGTGTGTCCTATGTTTACAGTAACTACATTTACTTTCCACCCTCAACATATGATTTCAAGCAATCTTTCCCAAACAATATGATAAACGTAAAAAGTAAGAAGCACAATAAAGCACGAATTCGTCATCCGTGACATGACATGATGTCCTCACCTGCCTGAGACTGGCTGCGCGGTCCCATCATTGTAAATAATCGTGTTACTGGCGACACAAACGCCGCACATTTTTTACAAAAGCCACTGCGAAGAGTCCGTGAAGGACTTCCGATGGTAATGTCCTCCAAATAGATCCGTCCTTCATGGAAACTTGCATTAAAGGGGCGTATAGCGACCCTGATTAAACCCTCCTCTTACAGAGGAACACCGCTGGGCGAAACTCCCAATCCCTTCAACATCTCTGTTTATTTTTGTCGCGTGCGATTCAACTTGGCATAGATCTATGAGATGCTGATGATGATGTTGGTTTTTATTTTAAGCAAGATCCCCATCATACAACCATCTAGAAGTTCACGTGTTCAGATTCTCTATGCATCCAGTGGAATCCATAGCCTTGATTCACGAGAAGAAAACGCGTCAGACGAGATGTAGGACAGCAGGGAAACATTGAGACGCTGTCACCTCTGCATCTGTTAGGTAAAGCCACTAAGTCAGCCGTACAGCTTCTCTTCCCTCCCCTTTAAAGCTTACATCGCCATCTCCTGGACCACATGAAATCCTCGACAACACGAACATGACTTAAGAAACTATGTAGCATACTTAAATATAGCCTACTGTAGGCTATAATTAAAAAAAATATGCAACACAAACATTTACACTTAGCCTACATCAAACATTTCATGCTATCTGCATTTTAACAATGAGCTGCGAACCAATCAAAATCAAGATAGGCCATTCACTTTTAGATGCAATTGATTTAATAAAAATCATTCAAGCAGAATTAAAGTGCATCTACTACAAAGTGATTCTTTATAAACACGATGACATAGAACCAAAGATCAATTAAACATTAAACATTACAGAATATATTCATGTAAAACTAATAATAAAAAGTAACCCTTTGATAAACAACATTCTTAGTTCATGTTAACTTTGCAAGATATTAATTTCATCATTCAGTCAGGTATTCCTCAATTAACTTGTTTTAAATCCTTATTTAAATTCGTCCTTTCTTAAATTTTTAATTTCTTCCTTTCTAAATTGTTCCTTTCTTTTTTGAATAAAAATCGCTTTTGTGTCACTAATGGCAACATGGATCTAAAAAGAACCATATTTATGTTTCTTTGCTGAATATTTGAAATAAATGTATTTTATCATTTATTAATCCAGTTAATCATTAAATATCTTGTTTTTGATTTCCACAAATCATTATGTTTATTTGTCCTTTCTTACTTTATAAACAAACATGTTTTTTTTATTTCTACATCAATTTTACACAGATGGTTAAAAAATGACCCATATAGGAACCTTTGATATTTATAAATAGTAGGAATATATTTACTGCAGAAAACTGTTCATCTGCCACACATTTCACAATTCAACATGGCTACTTTTGTATATTTTATGCATGTAAGTTTTATTTAATATATTTTTTTGTCACAGAAAATATTTGATATTTTGTGAAAGACATCTAGATCCTATTTAAACAAAGGTTACCTTGACCTTGAAATCCATTACTTGTGCAAAAGAGAAACATGTCCAAAACTATTAGCTAGCTTGTGGTCGACACATTCTATTTTATCTAATATTAGCTAGGTCAACAAAATAAAAGTTGCAATAGAAAGTTATATATAGCCTACAAGTATATATTGTTGCTGTTGGGCTGCTAAAAATGAATATGGAGGTACAAGGTTTCTGCCCAACTTGGGCAGAAACCTTGTACCTCCATATTCATTTTTATTTGTGATCATAAATCAATCAGTTACATAATCAGTTCTGGTGTGCTATGGCTGCTGTCGCATCATCCAGGTGGATGCTCTGCGCATTGGTTGTGGAGAGATCGCCATACAGTTGCACTACACTACAGTTCAATTTCAGTGTTATCGGTTATACTGTATGTGACAAAGTGGCCAATAAAGATATTTCAAGTGTTACAGTAAATGTGTTGATCTAAACAACTGTGTTATTGTTAACAAAACGCTTTCTTTATTCGTTTGTTTTAGTTTGTTGGGTCAGTGACGTTTTAGAATTTCAAAACCGTAAAAAAATAAAAATGAAAGGACAAAATAAAAATAGCATTTTTTGTGTACATCTATGTGTATATTTTTTTGTTAGTGCCCTTTATAAAAAATAACAATATATTATATTTTAATGTGTTTCTTTGTATACAGTCCTTGAAAATGTCATACGGTAAAACAAAGTGATTTTTAGGAATAAATTAAATTTGATATTCATGACACAGTTAAAAACAACCATGAATGTAATAGTTGATGTTTTTTAACAACCACAGCATGTCATCTATGGACAATTGTTCTATTTTTTGCAAGAAATTAGTCAAAAATGCCTTGAAGTTATATATATATATATATATATATATATATATATATATATATATATATATATATATATATATATATACATATATATATATGTATATGTATATTTCACGAACCCTGTAAACAAACAAAGTATCTATTTTTATTTCTTTTAAAATTCAATGTTTTACCATTTGATATATTTTGTTTTACCGTATGACATAGTACAATTTCAATGTTTCGTTGCATTTTTAATGTAATAAATTGATGTAGGCCAATTCAAAATGATTTCAAAGAAACAGGCATCTCAAGTGAACCTTTTTTTAACAGTAGAATATATTTCCCAACACATGAACATTTCTTTTAGTCAACTTAACTCTCTTTCAGTACAAGGAACAAATAGGACGTGCTACATGGAATACATGACAACATGCAGTCAGATTTACTACAGTGAGTAACACACACACACGCACGCACGCACGCAACGCACACACACACACACACACATGTGAATAATATATATATACAGTGGGGCCAAAAAGTATTTAGTCAGCCACTGATTGTGCAAGTTCTCCTACTTAGAATAATGAGAGAGGTCTGTAATTTGCATCATAGGTAAACTTCAACTATGAGAGACAAAATGAGAAAAAAAAAAAATCCAGGAAATCACATTGTAGGATTTTTAAAGAATTTATGTGTAAATTATGGTGGAAAATAAGTATTTGGTCAATAACAAAAGTTCAACTCAATACTTTGTAACATAACCTTTGTTGGCAATGACAGAGGTCAAACGTTTCCTGTAAGTCTTCACCAGGTTTGCACACACTGTAGCTGGTGTTTACAGTGTTTACTTTTTTTCTCATTTTGTCTCTCATAGTTGAAGTGTTCCTATGATGAAAATTACAGACCTCTCTCAACATTCTAAGTAGGAGAACTTGCACAATCAGTGGCTGACTAAATACTTTTTGGCCCCATTGTATATGAAGCCACTTTCCAGAAACATTGTGTTGCTGACTTCAACTCAGGCCTATAGATAAGACACTGCCTTTACTGACTAAACTGGCGCATCCTAACATTACTGGCATCATATACTCTCACAGTTATACCTTTCCCTCCTCTTGGCTAGGTTCTCCTCTCTAGCTGCAGGATCTGCCCTTAGCTTTACATGGAAATGTCCACCCTCTCGCATCTGTAATAATGTGAAAAAATGCTTAAAATAGGCAGAAATATATTATATATGTTAATATTAATTCATAGTAGTTGTACAAACTATATATGCGATATAACAATTAAGAAATAACAGTTAAATGCTCTGTGTCATATGGTATAACAACATGTCATACAGTAAAATCATTTGTCTGTATGACATTTTTTGTTTACCCTTATGACAGTTTTGTGCTGTTCATTTATAACAGGCAGTTGCTTGGCCACCTCCTTCCACCTTTACCCTTTACCTTGACTTTTAAACTTTATATTTCACCTGTAAATAAATATTTTTTCAAATTTTAAATGTATTAAACCCTTTTTTGACGTTTGACCATATGACACCCAAATCTGTGACACATGGTAACACACTGGAAAAGGTGAAATTACCCCAAATATAGGAGCAAAATCTTAAACTTAACTTCAGCTTGGCTGGTCTTCAGGGGTCCTCTGAGTGATGTCATCAAATGTCACATGACTTAAGTCATTAATATTCAGTTCCAAAATGGCTTCTAAACTTTGTTTTACCGTATGACATAGGGAAAATGTGTTTTTGCGGAACAATTTGTTTTAGATACTAATGACATTTCTGAAAGGACTATCTTACTGATACTTTAATATGCTTATCCTAAGACTTGAAAAAATATGCCAAATGACAAATTTTATCATTTTTAAGCATTTTAATCATTTTAAATACAATTGTCTTAAATAACTTAAAGTGAATTCTGTTTGACCGTATGATATTTGACCACATTAATAGTCTAAAAAATACCTATTTTTGAAATTTAACACAATTATGAACAGTGAGGAGGACAAATGATGTGAGATTAAAACATGTATATAATTTTAAACCTATTTTATATTAATATATATTTATTGCTCCTGGAAGTGCAAATCAGTGCGGCACTGAGTGCGGTCAGAGAATATTTTTAACAGAGTAGCTTTAAAGGGTACATATCATGCTTTTAAATCATTTATTTTTACTTATAAATCATACATTTGTGGTCTATATAAAGCATAACTGCAATGCTTGGGTCTGAATTCCTCATTATTATAGCTCCACAGGCCCCTTCTCTACCCCTTTTCTGATGTGCTTCTGTGAGCAAATCGTTTCAATGTGGCCCCTTTAAATAAAAAGGCGTACCGTCTTACCCCGCCTGCTTTCCAGGTTCGCTGAGTTCACGGTGAGCTCAACTCTCCGCGTTTGGCATTATTGTAGTTTGATGAGAGATAAGATTACTATAGCTTCAAAGAACATTTTTATTCACACGTTAACAAAATGTCAACAACGGAAGAATTGTCCACCAAGCCTTACATATTCGAGCCAGAGCGAGCAATTTGAAAAACCTGCAGAACAACGTCTTCATATGGAGGCAGGTATGTAAGTTAACTATGTTGTGTTATTAGTGAAAGTCGACTATTTCTCTTGTTAAAACAAGCACACTGACAAGATAAATGACTGCGGTCTGACCTTACCACTAAAAATCTGTATTGATAATAATACGATAACTTACGCTTAGAAAGCATCAGGAAACACAGCAGCTAAATGATAAAAGTCAATCGGCAAACCCTTCTGTATACTGGCTGAGGTTGTTGAAGTGGGAATCCTTGAAGTGCTTCAGGTCACTACATCCAACAACCGAACATTTTGACTAGCCCTCTCGTAACTTCTGCATGATTGAGCTTGGACTACAAAACCGGAGCGAGAAATAATAATGGCGGATTGTTCGTCAGTGTTGGACCGTTAGTCAGTGTCCTTATTTGTCAGTTCCGCTGCAAATACGATGACGTACTTGATCAAAAAACATCATAGACAACAGAAAAATCTGAACAGGTTGAAAAATATGATCAAAACAGAATATAAAGATATAAACGAAGCACCTGAAGAGAATAAGTTCATCTTTTCTGTACTTATAAACACTCCAAATCTACAACAAAATGCATTTAAGGGCTAAAAAAGTGGATTTTGCATGATATGTCCCCTATAAAGTATAATGTTACTTTTAAAATCCCCCTACAGTTGGGAAACAGTATTGTTTTCTACTACTGTCGTAAAATCTGCCATGGTTACACTAGGGAATACACGCGTGCATTTGTTGACAAGTGATACCCCGAACTCTGCAGAAGGAACGAGTTCTCACATCTTGGGCAGACTCCAGTGTTGCGTGTGATCCCATCCCAGGTACACTGGCATATATTTCAGCATTTCTTATGAATATAGTTTCATGGGATTTATTTTTTTCAAATGTCAAAAGATCGCGTAGCTCACGTTTACAAGCCAGCGTCTTTATAGTAACGTTAGCCTGGCTACTTTTTTACATAATGGATATGCTAATTCAATTCAATGTTTATTGGTAGATAATAGCCATATCGTCAATATTATAATATCAAGCTACCATAGATAAATCTGCAAATTTGAAAAATCGATTTGCATTATAGCCTGAGGCAAGAAACTTTCACATGAAAAATAAATAACAAACTTGACTATCAGCCTGCAGACATAGGATACTTATCCTGACCGATTATTTTGTCCATCTAATCATGTATTATTTACTTGCAAGAATGTAGCCCCCACCAAACTCAGTAATCAGCACGTTATACTTTCACGTCTTGAGCTGGTGCGAGCTGCCCGCCCGGCTCTATAGGGATGCTTGAGTGTGTTAAGCGCCCTCAAAAGAAAGCAATGCAGTCTACACTGGATGCGGACACAACACAATACCAACAGTCAACTGATCACGCACGCTCTGTTTCTGACGCACTTCACATTTGCCAGGCGGGGAAGATTGATGCACTGGACCAGAGCCATGACAACATATAGAGATAAAATAAAAACCTCTCGTTAAGCTCTCGCGTCGGAATTTGAGGAAGTGGGGGAAGTGATATATGCTGTAAAGCAGTCAAATTTTGTAGTTCTTTTTGTTCTCGGGTTCCTACCCGCACCTCGAAATTACATAGTGCCAGTAAAAGCGAGACCACGTCAGGCTTTGGCAGACCTGTCATTCAACCTATGTACCATCTCAAGGGTTTTGGAACAATAATATAAAGGTTGAAAAAGTTACATTGTGCTGCTTTCATTTTTTTTACCTTTTACACAATCTTATGTAAAGATTTGTGCTTTGTCAAAAGTTGTGTCTAGTTCTTACATGAGGGAGATGTTGAACCAAGATAAGGTTGTTGTATTATTGTGATATGGGATGTAAACCCAAAGGCCTGAGGCTTATTCCCTGCCCTGGAAGACATGAAATGGAGTTGTACTAAGATCTCCTTTTATTAAAGTGCCATTGACCAATGCTTGTAACTCCAGATTGCTCCAGAGGGACTATTAGTAAGTGTCCATAACAAGGCACGTCAATTAGTGTGCTCTCATTTTCCATGTCAAACTTTATGTCTGTAAATAAAACCTTCCCAGAGAGACCCATCTAATGTAATGGACGGTTTCTCTCATGGTTGAAATTAAATTATTTTTCTGCTTACTCATTTCTGACATATTAGCTCCACTAACCATAAAACTCAATGATAATGCATTTTATTGCTGTCACGGATCTATCCAATAGACTTTAACTCAGAGAGCAAACATGAGTTTAGAAAATGAAGCACAAATTTAGAGCAAGTCCTTTTTGTTTCTTTTTAGCAAGACAACCCCAGCCCCTGTGTGCTTAGTCTGCATACATCCAAAGTGCCTGTCAAGAGAAGAAATAGAAAAAGCATTACCAAAACAAAGAGATATAATCATTTATACTTTGAGTAGAAGACTTGATGGATGTGTAAGAATACAATGTTCTGTCATGAAACTACATGGCGTAGACTGATTGGTGCTTAAAGGAATAGTTTACCCAAAAATGATATTTCTGTCATTAATTACTCACCCTCATGTTGTTCCAAACCTGTAATACCTTCGTTCATACTCAGAACGCAAGGGCTGTGCACAAAAACTTGTTGCTTTAAAGGAGAACTCCGGCAAACAATGAACCTTTGGTCTAATAAAACATCGGTACCTAGTCAATCGTTCTCTGAGATTTGTTTTCATGATAATTGAATGTAAAGAGTTTTATCTCTAAAAACTGTTTAGCGTATAATGCTAGCACTGGGGGCATTGACTAAGTAAAAAGAAATCGCTAGTTTATACCACTAACAAGGCTCAAAATAGCCCCAAACTAACACAGTAACATAATGAGTGTCCATACATGCAAAACGAAGCATTGAGAACTTTGTAAGTGTACAGACCGTTTAATAAGAAGATACGTTATAAAGACAGTTCACTTCATGTATACAGACAGAAGCCATCTTAGAATATAGTCTTGATAAGTCGAACCACGAACGTTGTGCTGAGTGAGCTGAACTGTATGAAGTTCAGTGAACTTCTGAACTGTATGAACGGCATCCGGGGATCGACTTATCTGAGACTATATTCTAAGATGGCTCCTGTCTGTATACACGAAAGTGAACTGTCTTTATAATGCATCTTCTTATTAAACGGTCTGTACACTAACAAAGTTCTCAATGTTCGTTTTGCATGTATGGACACTCATTATGTTATGGTGTTAGTTTGGGGCTATTTTGAGCCTTGTTAGTGGTATAAACTAGCGATTTCTTTTTACTTAGTCAATGCCCCCAGTGCTAGCATTATACGCAAACAGTTTTTAGAGATAAAACTCTTTACATTCGATTATCATGAAAACAAATCTCAGAGAACGATTGACTAGGTACCGATGTTTTATTAGACTAGGTTCATTGTGCGCAGAGTTCTCCTTTAACATAACATTACATTTGAACCACTGTCACATGGCCTATTTAAGGGAGGGAACAGAAGGCTCTCGGATTTCATCAAAAATATCTTAATTTGTGTTCCGAAGATGAACAAAGGTCTTACAGGTTTGGAATGACATGAGGGTGAATAATTAATGACAGAAATTTTATTTTTGGGTGTACAAACTCTTTACTTCTGACTGATTTCACATCATTCTCTATAGAGCACAGCTGATTGGTTCCTGCAGTATCAGTTGCCAATAAGCTCGCTGCTCAATCTTCAAATACTTGGTCAGCATTTGCTGTACAGTTGCACAAGGTTAAAAAAAACAAGCATTATGTTTTACAGTCTTGCATGCAATACAGGAATACATTATTAAGCACAAAAGCAGACTCAGCTCTCCACACTTCTTTGAATCACCTGGATAAAAACAATACATATGTTAGAATGTTATTTATTGATTTAAGTTCTGCTTTTAATACTGTGATCCCATCCAAGTTAATCTCTAAGCTCACTGAACTCAGCATCAGCCCTTCCCTCTGCAACTGGTTCCTGGACTTCCTCACTAACAGACCACAGTCTGTTAGGATCGACAATCATCACTCCTCTCACATCCTCCTCACCTTGAACACTGGTGTGCCACAGGGCTGTGTTCTGAGCCCAATCCTCTTCTCCCTCTTTACCAACAACTGCCAACCTGAGCATGTCTCAAACTCTATAATAAAGTTTGCAGATGATATTATTACTGTGGTAGGCCTGGTCAGCGATAATAATGAAGATGGGAAGAGGTTCAGCACCTGGTTGAGTGGTGTGCATCCAATAATCTTATACTCAATACCCAGAAAACCAAGGAGCTGATTGTGGACTATCGGCGGTCTAAGAAAGGCTACACACACACTCCCATTTATATTAACGGGTCTCAAGTGGAACGAATGACTAGTTTTAAATTTCTGGGTGTTCAAATTTCTGAGGATTTTACCTGGACCATCAACACTTCTAATCTCATCAAAAAGGCACAACAGCACCTCTACTTTCTTAGGAAATTAAAGAAAGCCCATTTGTCCCCTCCTATACTATAGAACTTCTACCTATGCATAATTCAAAGCATCCTAACAAACTGCATCACAGTGTGGTATGGCAACTCCACTGTTTCAGACCAGAAAGCCCTCCAACGTGTGGGCAAAACGGCCCAAAACATCATTGGTGCTAAATTCCCTCGATGCAAGACATTTACTTCAAGCGATGGCTATGAAGGGCAAGATGCATTATCAAAGACACTTCTCATCCCACCCATGAACTATTTACTCTTTTTCCATCTGGGAGACGATATAAGAGCTTTCGCTGTTGTACGAGCAGATTTAGGAACAGTTTCTGCCCATCTGCGGTCAAGATATTAAACACTACCTCCAATTTCTGAGACATTGCATTGAGCTGGTCCCTGCAACTGTACTTATTAGCTTTTTTTAGAATGTTTCTTTTTAAATTATTACTACTGTTTGCGCTTCTGGTCAGATGCTAACTATGTTTCGTTGGCTCTGTACTTGTATTTTGTCAATGACAATAAAATTAATCTGAATCTGATTTCAGATCAGAAAATTTCACATATTCAAATAGAAGAATAGTGTTTTGACAACTTTTGCTGGAGGTTTCTTTTCTCATCTCCATCAGCCTGCAACAAAATATAATTTGTTAAAGCCACACAGTGCGTATTTTTAATTAGGTATGTTTGAGGCATATTGTCTCAGGCAGACATAACATCCACTAGCATTAAGCCATTCAGCAAAGCAAGTTCAGGCACAAATAGCATAGCCCACTAGTGTTAAGCCGTGTGCACCATACCACACACCCCACCTCATGGCATCCTGCATATCTAACGACTAGATTTGCTTGAGAGAATACTTGCATAGGCAAATCTAGTCCGCCAAGACCAAGCATAGGCCCCATTTCTTAAACTCAAATAAAACTAAAGGGTCAGGCACAAATATATAGCATATATGTGTTTTGGTGGTAGATCTGCTGATCTATGACATACACTTGGCTTGTATTGATCAATCTTCATAGTCACTTGCTCTGTTGGGTGGTAATTACTTGCTCACAGCCATTTGTCGTGTATGTATGGGCAGTAGCAAGTCCCATAACCATAATCAACAACCAACAGCAACAGCAACGGAGCAGATCTATTACACCAATACCAAACATATCAACATTGTCATGTCCATTACCAGGCTAAACACTCAAGTTTCAATAACAGAAATATAGTTCACACCTCCAAGTGTTTGAGTCAGGGTTATAAGCCTCAACTGATGTAAGAGTTGATATCCCATCTGAGCCTCCGACTGCCAGCAGCATCCCATCAAACACTGCCAGTGAAACCTCCACAACGCCAACATGACAAGAGATGAAATGAAACACCTAAAACTCACTTTACTCTGTCAGCCAAGAGGCAAGAATATTGTCAATAGAGTGTCAGTTTTGCTGCAGTGTACTCCAGACAAAGTAAACAGGTGTGTCAAGAGGTGTGTACTAAAATGTCAATGGACACTGAAGAAAAGAAAACAGACTGCTGTGAGGAAAGTCTTACTTTAAAACGCTTATGTCTCATGTGTTTAACCGGGGTCCACTTGAGGTTGTCAGGGTCAAACTTCTCTACTGTGTTGAGCTCCAAATGTAGTTCGTCTCGGCCGCCTGCCACATAGATCCGCTGCAAGTATACCGTACAACCAGGCTGCTCTCTGGCAGACCGCATAGGAGGACACGGACGCCATGTTCCTTCCAATGGGTTAAAGCGCTCAACTGGTGAGGAAAATACAGACTGGACTGTTATGAGTATACTGACATTTGAAGGTGTGCTAAATACTTTGCACATCTTTGTGAATACTGCACACATCTTTGCGAATCTGGGGTATTTCCCGAAAGCATCGTTAGCCAACTATGGTTGCAAGTTCCGTCGTTATCAGCATAGTTCAACGAGTCGAGTGTTTCCCGAAACCATCGTTCCAACGAACATTCGCAAACAGCATTGCAAAGATGTGTGGTTTGAACGACAGTTCTCGACCTGTGGTTAGAAGCATAGTTTCTATATTGCATCACATTTGAACGTAATAAATCCTTGAGCAAAATAAGCAAGCTGACATTCAGTACAACCATTGCCTTTTATTTAGAATACAAATTTATTTAGAATACGTCTTTTAGTTTTTTTTTTTTAAGATTTGAAGTACCGATGCTTTCGGGAAACGCACCCCTGCATGACACTTAGCGAATTGTCCAACTGCTTATTTAAATGAACACATGGTGATTATTCTTTTATTGTATAAAATAACAGCTATAACATTGTGTTCTAAGAAATGAAGTCAAATGAGTTTAAATAAAGTTTGAATTTTAGGGTGATTTTTTTCCTTTAAGTGATGTTTTGATGGCCACATTAGTCTTTTTACTGCCACATATATGAATAAGTGAAGTGCTGCACAAATGAAAAATATTTTGGTTATTGTATGCGTTTGTAGCAATATCATAGGCAAAACAAGTAGAAATTATTATTTAAAAATTTTAATAACACTATTTGGCTGGTCAGATGCTCTCAACATGGCGACCCACATTATTTTTTTATTTTTTATTTATTTATTTATTTATTTGAGCAGTAACCATTCTGCTCAAAAGGAAAGAGCTGAAGCAAAACTACTATGTTTATTCTATTAGCTCTTATCCTATTAGCTCTTATTCTATTTTATTCTATTAGTTTATTCTATTCTAGCTATTATGTTTTCTAGGCCACTGATATGATTATATTGTACATTACAACATATTTGACAAATGCACTATTCATTAAGTCGATTTGTATTATTACTTTTACAACTTTTAAAAGATTTAAAAAGCACACTTTTAAAGATGTTCCAGTAATAATTCATATTTAATGCAGTGTATAATGCAGCACATAATGTTTACCCTTTGTATATTTATCTACAAATGTAAATCCTTTTCTCTGTTCTGTACAAGATTGACTTTTAATTTGTTTAAATGCACTTGTCTGTTTTCCCCCACTGAACAGCTTGTAATGGTTTCCACTGCACTGGTGAGTAAATATCCAGGGAAAGGTTGTGGGAGTTCTCTTGACCCTCACTTCTCACACACAGAAATAGGCATATAAAGTATGGCACTTCTATTTTCCCTTGTTCTGTGAAAATATATTGCTATGACCATTTTTTTTTTCAGTTTGTGTGAGTGTCTGTGAGCTGGCAGGAGAGGCATTTGGGTCACTACTGACGTAAAAACAACAACAAACTCTGGCCTATTATTTTTAAGTGCAGAGTGACAGCATGTAGTGTTTTTCGCCAAAATAAAATGTATTTGTTTTTTATTCTTTTTAAATTAATTGCTGAATATCTTCTGTAAAGACACTGCAGCTGAGATCAGTTTCCAGGAACGGTTCGCGATGCACCATTTTATGATAGTATCAGAAATGTTTTTTTTTTGTTTTGTTTTGTTTTTTTAAATAGAAATTGCAGATCATAAGCAAACTTAAGATGCTGCTAAGACATTGCACATCACATCGCACACATAGAATCACTGACAGTATGAATGAACCAAAATCAAAAGATCCCCTGACAAATCCCGGGAAACATTCTTCTGGTGTATTTTCCGGAATCTGTGTGAAAGGAGTTTAAAATACACATTCTGGCACAATGAGTCCCCATGGGGTGATATAGGCTCAAATGTAGTTGGTGACATTTCTCAAATCCATTCTTGCTAATTCCTGTCCTCCCATTAAATAACAGATTTAATAGCATGATTTTTAAAACCAATCAGTAAAAACTCACATTTTGACATCATTCTCTACAGGGCACAGCTGATTGGTGCCTGCTGTATCATAGCCAATGAGCTCGCTGTTCAATCTTCAAATACTTGCTCGATTAGACTGAAGACGGATTAGATGATAGAAGTGCATATTGTATTAAACGTCAGGACACAACCGTTGTTTTAAAAAATTAGACAACCATATTAATTGTAAACTAACTTTAATTGTTTTTGTTTTGTTGTCTGAGGTCAACTTATGACGTTCGCTTGGTTTTTACATTCAAAATGCTCAGGTTTGTCATCACGAGGTATGCTTTTGTTTACCTACGCGTGAATGTGCGAATCGGTGGGCGGGGCTAAACCGGCCGTGTTGAAGTAGGCGTTGATGAGCGGGTGGGGTTTTAGCGTCATTGACGTCATACTTCCACACTTTCAAAAACTAGACGTTTGTTGAGGCTGGTGTCAATAAAAGCTTTTTTTGGACTAACAAGGACGTTTTCAGTTCTGAAACTTACAGGATATTCTTATAATATGATGACCTCTTAGATGTCAAAAGCTCAAGGAAAATTTGATTTCTCAGTTCATCACCCCTTTAAAACACAAATAGCTTATTTACACAAATTATGATTACAGATTATAAATTAATAAAGAATTATTATTGCACAAGTATTTGCACAAAACTGTGTTATGACCTTAAAAACACTTTTACCATAGTCTATTATTTGTAAACTAATACTTTTTAACAATTGTATCACATAACCAGCTCCACACGTATGGCTTTTCTCACATAGTAATCTTGCTAGATAGCTCACCTGGTTCAAAATTGTTATTGCTTTGGAGAACGCTCATGTACGAGTACACTCAAGTGAAACTTGAAAGAGCTCTATGACAAGAAGCAGAAGCAAACTAATATGGCATTGATGCTTAGAAAATGCATTTCATCCCATGTTTGACTTTGCTAACACTATTGGTTAGGTTTAGTGTAGGTGGTATATTATTTTCACGATATAACTTTATTGAGCCACTTACTGGACATTTAATATCCAAACTACTGTGATATATAGGCTACAACAACCAAAATAATAATAAGTTGCCGGGTTCATGTTAATTTTACTTGCAGAAATGACTCTACAAGCTCATTTTTTTCCAATGAGCCTGGGTTGTAGTAAACATTAATTCTCACTTCTGACCTGAATTCAATGCAATGTCTCCATCAGTCCCTCCCATGACATATAAGAACCCGTTCAGTACTGCCGCAGATGCCCAGAGCGATGCTGGAGCATTGGAGCCATTTTGGTCCAAGTGTTCAGCACAGGATCATACCTGAATAAAATAATTAGATTTGTCCAAAAAGATAATAAAGATGAAACCAATGTCATATATTACATATGATCATATAAGACCAAATATATTAGCTTTTTTTGAAAACCAATTGTGCAGTTATAAAACATTTTTTTGTCTACAAAATGGATAATACACTGTCCCATTATAGTATGTTTTATAACAATTATTTACAATTGTTGCCTGATGCCATGTCTTCATGTGGCATCGAAGTACCTCTCTACGATGTTGGTACAAACTGTTCCATCAAATCCCCCAAGGGCATACATGAACCCATCCATCTCCACCACACACACACGACTGCGGGGGCTGCTGAGGGATGCCACCTCTCTGCTCCACAGATTAGTGTTTGGGTCATACCTGGTGAAGAATTAAAATGCCACAAGAAGGTTTAACCATTCTGTTTCAACATATTTGTGGTGTTGCTGAGTGTGAAATGAGTCAGACTATAGAGAAGAAAGGCACTGTTTTGCAACGACATCAAGTCCAGAATGACGTGAACCAATGACGTTTGTTCTTATGTCAAACAGGTTCGGTTGAGCTTCTGTTTATGTTTGCTGATAAATATTTATTTGTGACTAAAAACCTAAATTAAATCTGTTCATAAAGCGATTAAAGTCTCTACAGAAAATCTGGGCTAAACCGCTCATTATCATGGATTAGTTTTACGATCTCTTTATAAACCCTTTTAAGCATCAAAGTGGTGGTTGCATAGCTGTCAATGGAACGACAGAAAGCTCTCTAATATCATTTAAAAAAATGTGTTCCAAAGATGAACGAAAGTCTTTCGGATTGGAACGACACGAGTGTGAGTGATTTTTGGGTAAACTACAGACTGAATGATATAATTGAATTGATTATTTAAATACAAATGGACTGCAGGATCTGTATCTGCCAAATGAATCTGTCATGAGAGCTGCTGTGCTGTGTGAGAAAGAGGAAGATGAATTTTACAAAGGAAAAGTGCAGGATGTCATTATCACGTAATTTGATCACTCACTCATCAAGCCAATGAAAATGAAAATTCATCTGTCTTGTGTGTCTGTGTGTGGTTTCTGGAGAAATCAGCATTTTTAAACCATTTTAATAATGTTTGTGTGTGTGTTTTTTAATGGAGACTACAGGAGGTATGAGTGTGTTTGTTGGTGGCATTGCTCAGCTTTTGGCTTCAGGTTGTTGATTGAAGCCCATCTCCATATGTCAGGACAATGCCTACTCTAATACACAAACACATATACACTATATTAGTTATGAAACATTATATTATATTAGGATAAGCAATGGTTTTCATACAAATGTGATGATATTTTGATTGTGATTTCACTTTTTTTATTTTAAATAGTGTGTAATGTTGCTGTTGGTACATACAGTATCTGCAAAGAAAAGTTTACGCTGAAAGTTTACTAAGCAGAGATATCGTCTTTTAAAAATCAGGAAGTATAATTGCCTACAAAAACAACTCGATAATTTGGGACTACAGCTGGGTTTTAGACGTCACTAACCCATACATTTGCATCAACCCCTCCCTCCGGAATATGCAGAAAAGGGCATGACCATTTTTCTGCGGCTTGTTGAGTGTGTGGTCTTCTGTGTTCGAGCTTCCCAGGGACGCTGTACTTCGTCAACAATGGATAAAATTTATGTTTCATTATGTTCCTGAAAATGACGATCGTAATCTAGCTCTCTGTGCTGCGCATTTTACGGAAGACAGCTTCCAGAATCTCCATGAATTCAACACTGGATTCAACAAGAAACTGTTACTAAAACATGAAGCAGTTCCGACTTTAAAACCAGAGGCAGCAGTTGTTGGGCCACAACCTGTAAGTAAAAGACTTCATCATTTTAAATGTATATGCATGTGTAATTCCAGACGTAGCCTTGTGTTTTATTTTTTCAAATGCCAGCACTTGGCTTTATAGCCACTAGGCTACTAGTTATGCTATTTTGTGTCTACAACAAACACGTACAAACATTATGGACCTGAATCTTACTGTTGTACTGTTAAAAGTACTGTTGTAAATGCAATTTTCATGTATATATCCTTTATGACGTTATTTTCGATTTGTATCAAGAACGTAAACTAATGCCAATGCTGTTTGTGTTTAACATTAGTAGCCAGTCAGTTGCTATTTTTGCCAGTCAGATGCTATTGTGTAAAACAAATGTGTATAAAGTTAAAAAATGTAGCAAATTATCATTCAGAAACGTTTAGTAAGAGCCGTGTGTGGTGAAGTTCTGCTTGACTCTATTCATCGCTGCTTTCTCGGTCTGAATCTGCCTCAAAGCGATACTGCAGTCTCGACACCATTGACCTTGGCATGCACGTTTCGCCGTAAAGGTAATGGGTGTTAACCTTCCGGACAACATGAGTGACAGTTTAGCCAATCACAGCACACCGTCCCAAACCAATCGGAGCCCACTGCCTGTTTCTGAGGAGAGCGCGGCTTACAATAAAGGTGAAATTTATGAAAAATAAGACTTTTTAAAAAAGAAAATCCACGAATACATGTTATATTGCACCCCATAAACACAATCATGCAAAGAAAAAAAAAACAGTCAACCCCCCCTTTAACAAGCCTTACAGAAACCGTGTGAAATCCCAATTTGAACTTATTTTGATGGATTTATAAGGTTTTCAAATAGTGAGGGCCACTACACATGTCTTCACAAATCTATCTATTTGATATTTCATTATATTTGTGAGTAAAAAAGTAAGAAAATTTGCCCACAAAAGTAGACAGTAGCCAATCTTGTTCTTACACACACGCGCACACACACACGAAAGAAATCAGAAAGACACCTTTGCACTTAGCAATGCTTCATTGTTTCCTTAATGCAAAGTGAATGGAATATATCACTGACAGCATATGAGTAAAACGAAATGTATCATGTCCAAGCAGTGTAAACAATAATCTTTGAAGGTTGAACTAAATTACGCTGAGGTTATTAGATTTATAATGAGACTGACCAAAAATAGGCCATGATATATCAAAGAGTCAGAATACTTCACCTTCACACCTTGTGTTGCAGTATAATGACCAGCACACCTTTTCCCATCTTTAAAATGATGTACTATGGGGATATTTAAGAAATTAAGAGAGCTTCTCATGTGCACCGACCTCTTTTATTTTTATCTCAATGATAATTATTATTTTGCACTTCACAGTTCAGTTATGGTGGGCCCAGATCAAAGGAAAGAGTAGGATTTTTAGGCAGAAGCTTTTTAAGCGTATTTAAAGAATTGCTTTCTTACTTCTCCACACTGCTCACACTGGTGATGTCATCTCGTCCACCTAGAGTAAAGATCATTCCACCCAATGAGCAGACAGCTACATCTCCACAACGCTTCAGCATTGGCGCCATTGTTCTCCATTCATTATAGAGAGGATAAAATTGTTCCACAGTGCATGACGTAGCTGTTGGGGTCCAACCACCAACTGTAAAAAAAGAAACAAGAGAAAGAGACTGGCTACATGTCATTGCTTTTACCCCTCATGACAGTAAACATCATCATGAACTTGACAAATGGACGTATTATGGACTAGGATGGTTCCGACACCCTGAAACAAGATGGTCACGAATTGGCTTATTTGATTAGTGCCTTAGAAGAAATAGTAACGAATACTCAGTATTTCTTACATTTTTCATCAAAACATTTGATTACATGTTCAAAATCCTGTTTATTACAGGGTTTGATTGAGTCACAGATTGCCGATGTGCCCTGACTTTTGAATTTCACAGCAGACAGATAATTAGAGCTTGAATGTGTGCCAGCGGCTGTTTGGCGCAATGTAAAATAAATGAGAAAATGTTGTTTTCTGTCCCTAGTTCTGCAACTGCAATGTAATTTCACAGCTTTATTATTTAATTATTTAAATTTGCGATAGATGACCCTTACCAATGAACATTGTGTCCATGAGGTGCTTTTCCGGAGTCTTCATGAGGTCAGTGATTGTCCGCCTGACAGGGAAAAAACACCCATCATTTGGTGATGGGTGTTCAACAATTCATCATAATTATATAATAATATTCACGGATTTCCAAAGAAGCAGTATTAGATACAGAGAAAACCGCATGAGAAATATCGTAATCATACGTTTAACCAATCACAGCTTTCATAAAGTGAAGCAATTACCCTTCTTCATCAAGTATCCTCGTGTCCTCTGTTTCTGTTCACTAACTGGCAGTGTGTAGATATGTAGATGTACATGATTAGATGGTGTCCTTTTCTTGCCCCCACAGATGATGTTTTGCCCTTTCGATGAGCTGGAGAAATCCCTGAGATACATATCGTATTTGCAGCCAGCGTGGTTTAACAGTCTGTAATCATTAAAACTCAAGTAATCTGATATGTCTTATGAAATGGAGTAGGTTCCAGGAAGTATTTGGAAGGGTTTTGGGTCTGTAAAACATCACAATAAAGGAAAAATCTTGACCAACAGGCTAATTAATAATAAGGAATATGTCACACATATGGTGGAGGATTATTATTATTATTTTTTTTTAATATATTTGTCTGTCATACAAAAAAACATTTCCTGTATAGATATACAGAGATTAAAAAAAAAATACAAAAATAAAAATTAGTTAAATTACACACAAAATATGATGTATATAATCGTATCACTCGGATAAAAAATTTTACTTTCTTACTTTCAATGTCAACCTAACCTAACTCTCAAAATCACCTGACAGATTTTCCTTAAAACCTATGGAAATAGTACAAATATATTCTTCCAAACGTTTAAATTCTAGTGTAAAATAAAGTACAAAATCACAGCACACAATTTGTAATTTAAGTGTTTTGTTGAGCCTTGGGCCATTTGCTGATTTGACAATTTGTTTTTCTGACAGGATCACAACATGTTTATATGTGCACTTTCACTGCAGACAAATACAGTTTACAGTTTGCTGTATACCACCACATTGAATGTCCAAAGATTTTCTCAATGTATCTGTTCACACAAATTGCATTGCAAAGAGTTCCTGCACTGTTGGACCAAAAAACAAACTATTGCACACAATGCAATGCAAGAGATGACTTACACAGTGTACTGGAATGAGAACACAATAAGAAAATCCCATTGAGATGGTGTCACTCTTTTATGATATTGCTAAATCAAACTAGGACCGAGAACATTACCTTTGGTATTTACAATGCATTGCATAACCAGATTCCCCAGCCACACTGCAATACAAAACACAGGGCAGCTTATTATTTGCATAATTTGTATGTTGCTTGTTCTAAGATAACTGCAGTTTGTTATACTGTAATTTTGCCTGAAGGATGAGTGAAAACTGAAATCTCACAGGTTCTAAACAAGCGGCAATCTAATGTGCTAAGAAAAGTTCTTAGTTCTATCAGAAATCTACATGACTTTAATATTTTTTTTCCCTTTGTGCCTTTTTCTGAAAATATGATTAGTGATTCTGTAAACTCCATTATTAACTTCTAGTCCAGCATGATTGGCAGATCTGCTTTTGGGTGAGCAAACAAGCAGCATTTATTACCCTGTCAAATAAATCGTGTTTACTGCATCAAAAAAATGCAATGCCTATATTCCAAAATAATCACATCTTATGTGGTTGAGGCTTCTCCTACAAGAGATGTATAACTTAAAATTTCCTGACTCTCTCTCTCTCTCTCTCTCTCTCTCTCTCTCAAGACAACTATTGATTGGATTTCTGAGAGATTGGCTAAAACAGAATGTAACGCTTGCTTACAAGTTACACAGCATGTGTATGTGATGTATGTTTATTTGAGACATCTTAATAACAAAAGCACATCCATTGGAAGGAATCACCAGGGGGACTGGCTTCTGAGCCAAACAAAAACAGAGGTGGTCTTATATAAGACACAATGTCAGAACAATTTAAATCCAGATGGAAGGGTTATCCTCAATATTGAACACAGCAGGGAGTTAGAGGGTTTTGTCCTTTCAAAGATTGCAAGAAACATCACCAAAGAAGCAGAATAGTTTTTGCAAATCAAAAGCTCATGATGTTCTTTGAGGATGTTAATAAAGAGCAAAGGGGAAGACTTAAAGAGGAAGATTTAATATGCTACTTAGATGTGACGTAGCATTTCTAGGGTAATCCTGTAATGAGAGCATAACAGATGATCCTCTTTTGATTCCAAGGGTGTTTGCCTTTCATATTTTGGTTTAGCCCTTATCATATTTTTAGCACCTTACAGTATGAGGTTTCTCAACCATAATATGACATCATAAACCAGTTTAGTTTTAAAAATAAAATTCCCAACATCTATATATCATTACATAACAATTGGTTCTCTGGCCCTCAATTTTGTTTGACCAAGACTGATACATGTCAGTAATAGGACTTTGTTTGTATCACTTGTCTTTGTTTACTTGTTCCGGATTGTAAGTATGGGTTACAAGTGACTGCCTTCATGAGTAAATCACTAAACTGAATTATTCATTCAACTAACTGAAACACACTAATTCATTCAAGAATAAAACAAGTGACTGCCTTTATGTGTCACTGAATCATTCACCCAACCGATTGTTACAAGACACTGATTCATTAAGAAACACCATAACCAGGAAAAATGAGGGATCCTAGCAACCCACTATCTAAGGGCAACATATCAATGATTAGGGCAAGTAATCACCCAGAACACACCATAAACTGCATAACAACAGTCTGAAAATGACTCCCAGCATCCCAGCATATGGTGATAACTTTTGCATGTAAAAATCTGGTTTAAAATGTAACATCTCACAGCATATGCCAGAACACAGCATCTTCATAAAAGATACTGTATGTTATGATGACTAATGCAATTTGTCTTGGTGGAATGTCCAAGCGGGATATCTGAAATACCAGAGCAGCTGTCTCAGTCTATCAAAACTCACGCAGCAGATTATGCAAGACTTGCCAAAAGACCTTGCAAAAAGATTTCCTTCCCTGAGCAGCTGTAATAGGGCTGGAATTATCTTCACTATTATTGTTTGATCTACATTTTATAAAGAAGCTGGTGATAATGTTACATTTTTGTTGCAAAAGGATTACATATTTTTGGATGAAAACATTGAAAAATAGCCCAATTTATCTGAATGCATCCTAGTGAGCCGAGCATATTGACTTGAAGAAACATCCTTCAGCATACAGTAGGCTGCAACATTCAGAGTTGTGACGGTCAGATTTCTGGAAATAGGCAGTGACAGTATCAAAAAACGAGGTAGTTTGTGAGATGACTGCTCTAGCCTAATCGCATTAGTCATAATAACAGAGTGATTCATTCAAGCGCATCCATCAGGTCAACCAGACATTAATCATCAGCTGGCCCTTCTGAGAGACCCGAGGCTGGAAATGTCACCAGGCAACTATTTTCACAGTCAATCTGTCAAACAGACCAACTAGTGAGATTTGTTGAGTGCCTGAATTTATTAGTATAATCAAAAAGCCATTGTCAAGCCTACTGTAGGCTAAATAAGAGTAGACCAATACAGACAGAACAGATTCAGGGCTTCATATCAAATTGATCTATATATCATAAGAAGTAAATCTCAGAAAATAGATAAATAGATTAATTAAAAAAATTAATGTAAATGTAAAATTTGCTGCCAACTCTAAGTGAATGAAAGTATTACAAGTTTTTAAAGGCATTTAAAGATATCTTTATATAGCATGTTAAAGGTGCTCTAAGCGATGTCACACGTTTTTTAGGCCCAAACATTTTTTAGTCACATACAGCAAACATTTCCTCACTATCCACTAGCTGCCTGTCCCCCAAACACACTGTAAAAAAGGCGGTCTATGCAGACAACCCAGGCTCCACAAATGGCAACAAAAACAAACTGCGGCAACCAGCTCCATGAAACATAACAAACTGTACCAGCCAATAACTGACCAGAAGTCCCTGGGGGTCGGGTTTGGGAGGTCAGTGCAGATGAGGAGGAGGGAGGGTCTATCTAACCTCTGTTTTGTTTGAAAATACTTTAAATGTCAACTAAAAGTCACGTCACCCGACATCGCTTTGAGCACCTTTAAAGTTGTCACTTTTTGAAGATTTGCAAAAACGCACCGTTTTGTGGCTGGCCCTTTAAATGCAAATGAGCCGCTGCAGAGGGCGGGGTTTCAAGAGCTCAAGTGTGTTAGCAGCTGCGATTTCCTCACGCAGACACACTAAAATGACAAAAACTGTTCTCCCTTTAAAGCAGCATTCTGTTATTTTTGAGCATTTGTTGACAAGCGATACCCCCGAACTGTGCAGAAAGAAGGAGTTCTCACATCTTGGGCAGACTCCAGTGTGGCGTCTGAAATGTCTTCGTACATTGGCATATATTTCAGCATATCTTATGAGAGTGTCATAGTGTCATGGGCTTTATTTCTTTCAAATGTCAAAAGATCACGTAGCTCACGTTTACAAGCCAGCGTCTTTATAGTAATGTTAGCCTATTGGCTACTGTTTTGCATAATGGATATGCTAATTCAATTCAATGTTTGTTGGTAGATTATAGCCATATCGTCAATATTATAATTTCAAGCTACCATAGATAAATCTGTAAATTTGAAAAATCGGTTTGCATTAAAGACTGAGGCAAGACACTTTCACCTGAAAAATAAGTAACAAACATGACTATCAGTCTGCAGACATAGGATAGTTATCCTGACCGATTATTTTGTTCATCTAATCATGTATTATTTACTTGCAAGAATGTAGCCCCTACAAACAGGGGCGGACTTAACCATTAGGCAAAGGTAGGCAACTGCCTTGGGCCCCGAGCTACCTAGGGGCCCCCAAATTGTCCCATTAAATTATGCTTAAGTTGTTTGTTTGTTTTATTTCCTTTTCGCAAATTATATATTTCTAAAAAAAACGCATCAAAAGTGCCAGACGCAGGAAGTGCCAGACGGGCTCTGATTTGACGTGCGAAAGTGACAAGGCTGTAATGCGCAAAAAAAAAAACTGACGGAGAAAAATAAGTGACAGGCAGAGTGTACAAGGTAGTAGACAGAGTAAAAATGAAGCAAATCTACAGCTAACTTACCCAAGCGGTGCTGAAAGCAAAGGAGGAAAGCAAAACTTTTTCAGCAAAATTGCAGAAGGTAACAAACTGGTTTAATGTGACACTTTAGGAAGTTATAAAGTGGAAAGTTATATGTTAGGCTTAGTGATATATTAATATTATTTTCAAAACACAAGCTTTGAACTTATTTCTGATTATTATTATTAATTTGTTTTGTTTTTCGTAGCAAAATCTGGCAAAATTTTACTGTCGGCATTAATATAAAAAAAGCTTATGGACAAACTGTAATTGCATAAAGTTACCACATTCGGTAAGACAAACGCAATGATCATCGTGATTATCTAGAAGAAATGTATAACACTATCGAAAACTATAGCATAATATACAGATCTGTATGAATTAAATTTGCCAAATAACTTACTGGCCAGCTGGAAGATGTCTCATGCTCTTTAGTTAACCTTTCACAAAGTCATCATAAAAACATTCATTAAAGCAGTGTTTCTCAACTAGCAATTTATTCAGTCAGCATATTTGTGTTTTGATCTGTGCAAATTACAGAAATATAAGACTTGTTAGACCTATTTTTGTTCTATATTTTTTTTTGCACAAAACTCTCCAGAAAGTGCCATTTAATGGTTTATTTTTATTTTTCACATTTTTTTTTTACTTTTTTCGTTCTCTTTTAAAGATTGGATGGGGGGCCCATACTACCTTCGCCTTGGGCCCCCAATTTGCTAAATCCGCCACTGCCTACAAAATTCAGTAATCAGTATACTTTCAAGTCTCGAGCTGGCGCGAGCTGCCAAAAGAAAGCAATGCAGTATACACTGGATGCGGCAAGGTGCGAAGCTACACAACACATCACCAACAGTAAACTGATTGCCCGTGCGCTCTGTTTCTGATGCACTTCACATTGGGTTTTACTTGCTGCTTCAGCCATGACAACATACAGAGAAAAAAAAAAAAACATTTGTTGGGCTCTCGCGTTGGAATTTGAGGAAGTGGGGGAAGTGATGTATGCTGTAAAGCAGTCGAATTTTGTAGATATTTTTGTGCTCGGGTTCTGCTTTAGTGCTGCTTTAATGTTAAAACTGAGTCAGTCAAAGATGGAGATAACATGTAGAATGCAACATGAATGGTTAGTTGATGCATTTAAGTTTCTGATGTGAAGTTAACTATCTTCAATTAGGATATTCTGTCATGGTAATTTTAAATCGCTCGTATAGGAACTGTTGTGAGATGCACGTGTGTTTATTGCATGTGAACAAATGAATGCTAAAGTTTGAGCTGACTCACAAATGTGCAACATGGACTTCTCAACATGGACTGTGTTTTCCGGGGTGAGGTTTATGTATATTTTGGGGTTGCTGATGTCACTAACCCTGGAGGAATGTTGTGTAGTCCCTACCAGCCGTTTGTTGTAGTCCTTTTCTTTAAAAGCAAATGTCTTCCCTTGCTTTGAACTTAGAGCATTGTAACTTTGATACTGTTGTTTATGCTCAAAAAGCAACATTTTACACTAACTTCAGTTAGAAAAGTGAAATCATACTTTACCACCCTTTGATAAATATCATTCTTCAGTAGCCTACTCCAATTTGTATTTAATTGTTCGCTATATACAAAAGCTCCCATTCCATGAAAACATTCTTAAGGCCAATTCACTCTGAACTGAAAGATAGCGACCAATGGCAGACAGACAATTTGTCGGGTTTTGGCAAATAAGAGTGTGACCCCTGTGTTGTCATTGGTCGGCTCTTGTTTGTTGGGTCATGGAATGTCTGAGAAGTGAAATACTGTAATCTGGTGATTGGCTTTTAACAGGACAACTGAAACAAAGAATCAATTCGCAACCATTAACCTTTTACAACCGTTTGTTGGCCAGAGGAGAACTAGCCCACAGACTTTTTACCACAATTGTTTCATGATTTGTAAACTGATAGCCAATATTTTGGAGTTTGCATCACTTAACCAGCTCCATATGTTTGGTTTTACTGAGCTTTTTTACTAAGCTTGCTCGGTTGCTCAGCTGTTGCAGGATTGTACTTGTGATGTGGAAGGCAAGGGTACTTATCATGTTAACGATGAGTCATGATAAAATAGTTCCTAGACAAGAGTTCAGAAACAGGCTAAAATGCCATGGTTACGATTGCTTTTTATGTTACATTTGATTTTGTAAATATTATCAGGTACGGGGTAGGTTGAGGGTTTTGTGTCGGTGTAGCCTACGTTATTTTAAAACGTGATGGAGCATTAAGCTGTTACTGCCACTTAGCCTACCTACCGGACATTTCAATTCTGTGTGATACGTAAAATTCAACATAATAAAATGTTGCCATATTCATCTGTTCCGGAAAAAACGAAACACGTTTTTAGTGCCTCTCACTGGACATGACACTTTGAAGCTTTCACAAAATGTGCACGGTGCAACGTATTTAGCGTTTTTCAAAAAATAAATAAATGTCACAGGTACGTTTTTCCTACGAGCCTGTGCTGCTTAACATTCAGCAATATTACTGATTTGACTGCTTTGACATTATTGAATGATAACTCAACTTAGCTGGATGATGACATAGCTGAATTGAACTCATCTCATAACTGATGTACTTTACACAATTCTTGAACCAAAATGAATCAACACTGAACTGATTTCAATTGAATAAAGACTGTTTACTATTATCCTTTCAGAGCTGCTTTAAGAGTTGAATAGAGGGAATGCATGTCACTTTCCCGCCGGAACAACCCCCCTCAGCCTGACTGAGTGGCAAAACATCTGCTGCGTGACTGTATTTAAAAGGGGAAACTGCGAAAATGCGACTAAAACGAACAATTATATCAATTTAAACTAAATGTTGGACTCAATATAGTGTTCCTTACAACTTACTAAAGATCCAGTGATCCATGGATATTGACATGCAGCCAGTGATCGTGTTGCCTGACATTTATGTTTGCTTGATTTCGACGCCGGGGAAATAAAAGCAGTATAGACGGTAAACATAAAGCAAATTTGCCTGTGAACGCTTTAACTATATTAATACAATATAGGTAGGTCTAAATCCGGGTGATCACTTATCAGTGTTATAGCTAACGTTATAGCCTATACTGTATATCATCATATCGTCCAGCCCTTAAACTTTATAGGTTTTTTTTTTTTTTTTTGGTCAGTGTTTATTAAGAAACATCCAATAATGCAGAATATGCAATGATAAATATTTAATTGATGAGATGTTGATATATATATATACAAAATATATGGGTATGATTTTACAGCTAAATTCAGCATATTGACACAAAATGATAACTGCAAATCCACCTTTCGCTGACTGGAGTCCAGTTGTTTCTGTGAATTGCAGCGATCCATTTGCTCTTTCTATAGCAGTCTGTAAAAATATACCTCCGATTTTTTGTCAAATCTAGTTGTACAGTCAATTGCAAAGCTCTTTCCCACTTTATATGTGTTGTGTTTGTTTTTTGCGGCATTCACGCTGAAAACATATACAGCCGCTCAGTCTTTTTGCCACTCACTGTGAGGAACTGCAGGCACGTGACCGGATGGTGACGTCAGTCGCATTCCCTCTATCCTGTTTATATCATTGAATCGTTATTTTTGCAATGCTGATTTGAAACAATCTGTATTGTTTAAAGCACTATTTACGTAAATAAAGGTGACTTGACATGCTCAGTATGAAAATGTCAACGCGTTCTCATCCTTTAGCGTCATATAGAACGTTATATGACAAAACAGCGTTATACTACGCACATGGTACCCTTTATCGTTTATATAACACGCGCTGTGATGGTTAGGTTTAGGTGTGGGGTAGGGTAGGGTAGTCTCATATTACGCTAAAGGATGACGCGCAGTTCGCGTGTTATATAAACGATAAAGGGTACCATGTGCGTAGTATAGCGCCGTTTTGTCATAAAGCGCTTTATGTGACGCTAAAGGATGAGAACGGGCTCGAAAATGTACAGACAGCATTGTTAGGCTAGTTGCGACAACATTTGGAGAATGTTGTTGGTCAAACACTTGACCTTGTGACCCAAAAATGCCTATGCTAGATAAAATGTTACTCCCTTTTTAAACTGATTAATTTAAATTTGCATTTACAGAATTTAATTTTGGTAAATGTCAAGGTCAACATTAAATATCTTTAAGCAACTTGGCAACTTGTAAAATGGCCTTGCCTTGAAACGTTACATAATAGTTAGGAATATATTTTATGAGGTACACTCATATTTATGCCACTATATTCAGGTTCCCTGAATATGATGACCAGCAAATGCCTGCCCAGTCACATGGGACAAATGTGCATGCATCTTAAATGTTATTCTGGGGAAATAGCCTCACCTCATAAAGTCCATTTTGGTCTACAGTCATATGGCATATGATTATGATTAAGTCTTCAATTCCAAGGCCAGCTCCCCGAAGAGTATGGAACAAGGATATCAGAGTAAAACAAGGACAGCTACCCAAAGATTTTAGTCAGCCAAAGTAAACCTTGATGACCTAAATTATTTTCTGGAAATAGGTCTGCCACATGAGATTTCTAAAAATGTTTCAGAGAAGGTATTAATACATATATGAAGAAAAAAATCAATTGCTTTAGCGTAAATTGATTTTAATTTTAATTTGATACATAATATTTAAAAAAATGCATTTGGAAATAATTAGCCATTTCTTTCACAATCTAAAAAAAAAACACTCACCTGCAGTTGTGAATTGTGAACCTCTAGGATGTGTAACCCCCCACTTGAGAAACCCTGAGCTAGTAAATGACAGGCATAAATCAATATACTGTCTAAGCCTATTCCTGTCTTCTACATCATACAGACCAGAGTCTGCAATTATTTAAAGTCTCCCGTGGTGAAAAGATTTTAATGTTGTTTAGATGTTGTTTAGATGTGGTTAACCATAAGCAAATTCAAGTTAGCACCATTGCGGAGTATTTTCTCCTTAAAACGGCAGTAAACCAAAGGCAGTCTCAAAATTCGTGTTGTAACCAATCACATCAACGCATGACTGTCACGAGTGAGTGGAGGCGGGGCTAAAGTGCATATTCATAGAACCGCATATACTAAATGACTGGCAGTTATATGTTATAGTAACACCAATGCTATATTTTATATTAAAACCACTGATATCCATCTGGACTGGCATTTGATATCAGACTACTGGGTTTAAACAGTTATTGCCCTGTGAAAACATCAAAATGACAATGGCGTTATGCTATTACACAATCTGAAAGATGACATTCTCTATTGGAGCAGTCCCTGGGAATCATTAAACAAAATAAGATCACTGTTACATTCAAACCTTGATGCTTGATGGCAATGAAACTAGATCTTGGCCTTGCAGTTCCACAGATACGGGGCTGGAGAGGTGAGGGCGAGCAGGGGCTGCAGGGGTGAGTCTCTCAGAGACGCGAACCTCTGAGATATTGACTCCACCACCTCAGGGTGAAGTCTCCATTCCTCGGGCCTCAGCCCCTGTCTCGACAGGATGTCTGCTCCCTGATTTTTACTCCCCGGGATATATGTTGCTCTCAGAGACAAACGGTTTCCCCTGGGACCACAGGAGGATCTGATGCACCAGTATGCAAAGAGGACGCGACCTCAGGGCCCCCTGATGGTTTATTTAGGCCACTACTGACATATTGTCTGACCTCACGAGGACGTGGTGATCCCTGAGGTCCGACAGGAAACTCCTCAGAGCTCGGAACACCCCCAACATCTCCAGGCAGTTTATGTGCCAGGAGGAATGATGGTCCTGTCATAGGCCTGTCATAAAGCGGCCGTCCATGACCGCACCCAGCCCATGAGGAAGGCGTCTGACGAAGTGGTTTTCCGGTGACATGACGCTCCCAGCACTGGACCTTGGGACAGAAACCAGGCTGTCTTCCACATATATAGGGAATGAAGGCATCTGCGCGAACCCTGATCGTGCTGAATGGGTTCCCCATCGTGGAGAACCCTTTGGTTTTCAACCACCACTGAAGGGCCCTCATGTGCAGCACGCCGAATGGAATGATGTTGGACGCTGCTGCCATGAGCCCCAACACTCTGTGGAAATGCTTGACAGTGATGGCCTGGCCTAGCATTATCCCGGCCACTGTGGCCAGAAGGGACTCGATTCGAGCGGAAGACAATCGTGCCCGCATTATGACCAAATCCCACACCACTCCCAGAAACGTAGTTCTCTGAGCTGCTCTCAAAACGCTCTTCTTCGTGTTGAGTCTCAACCCCAGTTTTTGGATGTGGGCGAGAACAACATCTCGATGCTGAACCGCCAGCTCTTGTGACTGAGCCAGAATCAGCCACTCATCTATATAGTTGAGCACCCTGATGCCCTGGAGCCTCAGAGCTGCATCCATACATTTGGTAAATGTGTGGGGGAGAAAGCTAGGCAGAACGGAAGAACCCGAAATTGGTAAGCTTCGTCCCCGAAATCGAACCTCAGGAAATTCCTGTGAGATGGAAGGATGGATATATGGAAGTATGCGTCCTTTAGATCTATAGTGACGAAACCAATCCTTGGATTGAATTTGACTTACGGTCATGGGAATAGTGAGCATCTTGAACCTGAATCTCCTCAGAGAGCGGTTCAGGTGCCTGAGATCTATTATCGGAAACAACCCCCCATCCTTCTTGGGAAGTAGCAGCTGTAAAACCCAGACTCACTGTCGAGTGGAGGAAGACGTTCTAGCCTCTTTTGCCAACAGGGAGTTTACTTCCTGTTCCAATACCCAACCCTGCACTGGGTCGACTACAGTCCAGACCACCCCGTCAAATCTGGGTGGGTGGAAACTGAACTGCAGTCTGTACCCATTCTGAATGGTGCGCAGGGCCCACGGGGAAATATTCGTCAGATTTTTCCATGCATTGGAATATTTTACCAAGTGAACCAAGCTCTCGAGCCTTGCTTCGGGTATTAATCGGGATATGTTCACGATCGTTCTTTATTGCAGATCCCAGTCACAGAATCTTTATTGCAAAAGTAGACCCGTCTACACGCTGCCTCGGCAAACGCGAGATCTGAGCCACTAGATTCTGAATTGAAATGCAGACCTTTAATCAACGCGCTGCCTCTGCAAACTCGAGATCCCAGTCACAGAATCTTTATTGCTGAGTAGACTGGATAATCTACGCCCTGCCTCAGAAAAAGCGAGATCCGCCACTATAGATTCCATAATGCAATAATTTAGGACAATTCTTACGGGACAAACAACATCAAATAAGACAGACAGTTGATACAGAGCGCTTGCTGAAGAACAAAAATCTGACATCTCATGTGTGCCGGTGTCCCTTTATAGCTTCCGCCTATGACGCAACACTAATCGGAGATTGGCTTAGTTTCATTCACGCTTCAGAGGCGCTATGCTGAGGGACTTTTCCCAAAGTGTAAGTTGACGCACTTTGAGTTCCCTCGAAAGGGAACTGTTTTAGCTCTGCCCTCTGTACCGGGAGCGGTATCTAATTTGCATTTAAAGGGGCAGGCACAAAAACATTGCGCTTTTTCTCAACCTCAAAAGTGACAATTTTAACATGCTATATAAAAATATATGAGGGTATTTTGAGCTAAAACTTCACACACACACACACACACACACACACTGGGGACATCAACTACTTATTTTACATCTTGTGAAAAGGGCATTATACCACACCTTTAAAAGTGATATATTGTAAAAATGGCCATTTTATTGACACCCAGTACAGTCCAGCACATGTCTGGTTTAGAGTCAGTGAATGGGGTACTATAGCTGCACTTGGTGAGAGAGAGTTAGTAGGACAAAAATTTTGAAACAGTCAGTACGTTTACATCCAGCCAATAACCCGTTCAAAACCGGGATATTAGCAATAACCCGGTCGCGACGGCCATGTAAACACCCGCAAAAACCTGAATATTGCTCATATCCCAGATTTTAAAAACTGGGATATTATACCTGGGTACCCCTTTTCTAACCCAATATTTTGGTCATGTAAATGCGTATCGGCATATCCCCATAGTGATTTGTGTTCTGCGCATGTTCTATTCGCAAGGAATCTTGGTCTTTTGAGTATAGAAACTTCTCGGCGCATACAAAAATCCGCGTGCAGTATACCGGAAGTAAACATGGCGAGACCAGGCGAGACACAGCACAGCATACTTTTGGAGCGAGTTCAGTAACGTTACCAGCATCTAAGCGCAAACAAAGGTGATTGCTATCTGCCCCGAACTATTCATTATCCACATGCTGCTGTTGTTGTTGTCTTTGGATACAGGAAGAAGAACCGGAAATGACGCATATTGCGTCTTAAGGTTGTCCGTACATCTAGACGCTAACCGCGCGTCGCCGTTTACATCGGGATATTGCAATTTCATGTACACAGGAGAAACTCTCTCTGCTCACGCATGTAAATGGGTTATTCCTAATGTTTCAGAAACCCGAATAGTGACCTTAACCCGACCATAACCCGAATTGGCTGTATGTAAACGTAGTCAGTGATCAAAAATATTAGGGCTACTTATTCAAAAAGAAAGGAATAAATACAATTCTGGTCAAGACTTGTGAATAACCCATTACCTCCTGTCTTTGTGCTGCAACTGAGAAAGATACGCTATGTGCCATGTGTTGTGAGCAGCAGGAGACAAGAAAGCCTGAAGGGCAGCCAGATCCTCCCTTTTCACTGTGCACTCTGCTGAGGTCTCCATCAGCTGTACACTGCCAGTTAACATAAAGAGATCTATTAGTCAGATTTGTCGGCTGGAAGAGCTGTTTCCCGTTATGAAACATTCTGTGTGTTCCTCCAACCAGTACCTATTGTTGATGATTGAAAAAAAACAAAAAAACACTGGATATGACCGCAGACTGGACTGCACATGCGTTTAAGCCTTTCAGATCTTTCTGTTTTGAAGATGTTCCCATTAATCAGATCTTGTTTCACTCCCTTAGCAGAAATGAAAATATGATACAGCATGGTCACGCCAGGAAATTAGCAGAAAGAACCAGTACTGGCCAACAGCACAGATAATTGATTCTCTAGCAGACTCTAGTGGTTACATATGTTATTGCTATTTTTCTAAACAAATGAGAAGCACGGATCCCTCATCGCCATCACTCCCGGCCAACACTTGGTACTTCAGACAAAATGAGTACCGCATGTGAATGTTCTGATATCAGCAAAACCTCCTGACACTACCTCTGTCAGCTCCAAAACATGCCATTGCCTAAAGCAAGAGAGGAAATCAGACGCTCAAAACTCTAAAACTATTTTTTAAAACAAAACACATATCTACTCAAGGTAATGCAGGACAGTCCAGCTCCCTCAGTGACTGACAACTTGCTTTAGTGGGACTGGCAGGGAGCGAGATAAAATCTGCCAAGTACAACACGGAACCTGGGCCTGTTTATGGACATAACGAGCACAGCGGGGAGGCAGCAGCTGCCCGCTCCAGAGGCTCTCTGAGGCTAATAGAGCCGATCCTTTCCATTCACAGCAACTGCATGAGAGAGCCTGGGGTGACTGTACAAAAACAGAGTATTAATGAAGCAGAAATTAAGCTTTAAATGACCAGGCTCATAATGTAACTTTCATTTTAGATTAGATTGTTTATTGTCAATAGACAAACAACAGATTTATAGACTTGCCAACAAATATATTAATGAATAGTTAAAATATTACAAGCAAAGGCCATATTGCACTTTACAATATAAACTGTTCATAAATCTTGTTGTGCGTGTTTTGATAGACATGTAGAGTTCTCCAGATGGAAACATTTAAAGGTATTCGAAGGGTGACGTGTCCTTCAGAATGTTATGTGTTTTTCTGTCGGCAATGGGAGGTAAATATGTCGTCCAAGGCAGATAGCTGTTGATTTGTGATGTTCGGCGCTGTCTTTATGACAATCTGCAGGGCACTTTTAGCTGCAGAGCTGCCTCCATACCACACCAGCATGCCATGTGTGAGGACACTCTCAATGGAGCAGTGGTAGAATGACACCAAGAGCCATTGTGACAGGCTTACATTCCTGAGCGTTCTTAAGAAGTACAGCCGCTTTTAAGAATTATTGACTAGCACTGTGATGTTTATCTGTTCATGAGAGGTCCTCTGAGATGTGTTTGCTCAGAAATGTAAAGCTGGACACTCTCTCCATCTCCCTGTTGATGTGCAATGGTGTGTGAACATCCTGTTTCTTTCTAATATAAATAATGAGTGATTTTGTTTTCTTGAAGATTAGTCAGATTATTCTCTGTGCACCACTCCATCAGCATCTGTTCCTCCTCTCTGTAGGCAGACTCATGGCCTGTGGTGAACTGTTTGGGCCCCCATGGTCTTGAAAAACCTGGGTACTGATTATGAGGAAGCCTGATTTTTAAAAGTGAGACTTTTAGACCTGGAAAAAAATGTACAGTAATAAAATATTAACATTTTTCTTTGCAATTTAATGAACATACAGCGCTCTTATATATATATATATATATATATATATATATATATATATATAAATATATATACATATATATATATATATATATATATATATATATATATATATATATACAGCTATGGAAAAAATTAAGAGACCACTGCCAAATCGAGCAACTGCTGATTTGGCAGTGGTCTCTTAATTTTTTCCATAGCTGTATATTTGGGGTGTAACGATACACAAAACTGACGGATCGGTTTTCCCACGGTTTTGATGTCTCGGTTTGGTATGATTCGGTTTAGAAAGCTAAAATGGCTTTTATTTATTTTTTATTTTTTTTTAAAGTGGTTTAATAAAAAAATGGTCGTTGTCTTTAATTTAATTCAATTATAATTAAACATTTCACAAGGATTAAAAAAATCTGCTAATGCTGTAAACTATATAGGGAGCCGCACATTACTATAATATTAAAGGTTGTAGCCTAGACTTTTAAAGTAAATTCAGATGCTATTATTTTTTAGATATAATAATAAACACATAACACATTGTATGAAAACATGTAAACTGAACATAAGGCAGTTTTTACATTAACTTGTTTTTACTCTAAAAATTTACACAGTTGTCATTTTCATGAAAGATATTTTAAACATACATACATTAAATAATCAAGATATCATTAACAGGTTAAGTAAAATATAATATACAGGCTAAAAGAGTTCATTTATAGGAAGTTATAGGACACTGAATGACAGCTGCTGAGGTAAATGTAATGCTAGTGACAAGCTATGCTGTTTTATTGACGTCTTTCCGCTGCTGAAACATTGAGCGATTACACGAGTTATGATGCCTTTCAGTAAGTACTCTATCTTTCAACATACCTTCAGGTGTCCTTTCTGTAACTGAGGAAGATATGATTGCGTTTACTCGCGCGCTGCGCTGCCGCTTGAGATGACGAGTCTCAGTATGCCTAGAGCGATGTCACGCCACATTGAAAGAGCGCCAAAACGCCATTTATTGTTTGAATTTCGCAATAAAATAGACAGAATTTGAAAGATTACACCTTGCTTATTATCGAAAGTAACAAAACATGGAGCTTGTTATTTGGTGTTAATGGTGGTTAGGCTACTGAACTCGTTATGTACTGTCCACAAAAGACATGAGGTCCATTGAGCCGGGCTGGGCGTGTTCGGTTACGCAATGACCGTATCGCGATTCGAACCGTGAGTTCAGTATATATATACACTCACCGGCCACTTTATTAGGTACCCCATGCTAGTAATGGGTTGGACCCCCCTTTGCCTTCAAAACTGCCTCAATTCTTCGTGGCATAGATTCAACAAGGTGCTGGAAGCATTCCTCAGGGAGTTTGGTCCATATTGACATGATGGCATCACACAGTTGCCACAGATTTGTCGGCTGCACATCCATGATGGGAATCTCCCGTTCCACCACATCCCAAAGATGCTCTATTGGATTGAGATCTGGTGACTGTGGAGGCCATTTGAGTACAGCGAACTCATTGTCATGTTCAAGAAACCAGTCTGAGATGATTCCAGCTTTATGACATGGCGCATTATCCTGCTGAAAGTAGCCATCAGAAGTTGGGTACATTGTGGTCATAAAGGGATGGACATGGTCAGCAACAATACTCAGGTAGGCTGTGGCGTTGCAACGATGCTCAATTGGTACCAAGGGGCCCAAAGAGTGCCAAGAAAATATTCCCCACACCATGACACCACCACCACCAGCCTGAACCGTTGATACAAGGCAAGATGGATCCATGCTTTCATGTTGTAGACGCCAAATTCTGACCCTACCATCCGAATGTCTGCAGCAGAAATCTGAGACTCATCAGACCAGGCAATGTTTTTCCAATCTTCTATTGTCCAATTTCGATGAGCTTGTGCAAATTGTAGCCTCAGTTTCCTGTTCTTAGCTGAAAGGAGTGGCACCTGGTGTGGCTGCTGCTGTAGCCCATCTGCCTCAAAGTTCGACGTACTATGCGTTCAGAGATGCTCTTCTGCCCACCTTGGTTGTAACGGGTGGTTATTTGAGTCACTGTTGCCGTTCTATCAGCTCGAACCAGTCTGGCCATTCTCCTCTGACCTCTGGCATCAACAAGGCATTTCCGCCCACAGAACTGCCGCTCACTGGATGTTTTTTCTTTTCGGACCATTCTCTGTAAACCCTAGAGATGGTTGTGCTGTGAAAATCCCAGTAGATTAGCAGTTTCTGAAATACTCTGACCAGCCCTTCTGGCACCAACAATCATGCCACGTTCAAAGTCACTCAAATCACCTTTCTTCCCCATACTGATGCTCGGTTTGAACTGCAGGAGATTGTCTTGACCATGTCTACATGCCTAAATGCACTGAGTTGCCGCCATGTGATTGGCTGCTTAGAAATTAAGTGTTAACGTGGTGTACCTAATAAATAAGGTGTACCTAATAAAGTGGCCGGTGAGTGTATATATATATATATATATATATATATATATATATTTTTTTTTTCAGGAAGAATTTGTTTGCAAAAAACATCCTTATGCTTAATCCTTATCCATCACAGACAACTGAAAAAGGGCCTTTAAATAATTGTGTTGACACTGGGGACAAAACACACTGCTTGATACTATTACTATGTGCCAACAATTACCCCAATCTTAGAAAAAATCAACAAAAACAAAGTTTGTTTTTGAGGGCAGAAAAACGTAATTGAGAATTCCATTCCAAGTTTCCTATAGCTTGAAAAAAAAACACAATACAATACAATTTTCATATGTTTGATTAAAACAATTAAAAGTGTCTAATTGTACATGATGCTTTTTTTGGTTCAAATAAAGTAGCAATTCTATAAAGTTTTTTAAGTTGTTGCTGCCACAGGCCTTCATGAAGCTTACTTTTCAATGTGGAAAAAAGTGGGATAGCAAAAACCAAGCAACACCTGAGATGCACCTTACTTTCCTCTCTGTCCTGCATATGACCCATGTACCAGTTGAAGACGGCAGGTCACAGCCTATTAAAAATACATGCTATTGTATACGACCTAGGCGTCAAACCTATCCAGGTATCAGATGACTCCTTGACGACAGAGGAAGAAACTAGACAACAATATTGCTGCTTTTCTCAGATGAAGCTGTGAAGAAAATAGATCTGGTAAGTTTAATGTACTATTTTTATTTTTTATGTCATCGAAATATAGATGTGATTCTAAGTTGAAAATAAATGTACTTGGTTGTATTTTTTAGTCTGAAAATTTCCATTCAACCTTTAAATTAGTTGAAAATGGATGATTGCTTCCAATTTTCCAAAATAACCTTTAAATCTAATGCAAATTACATATTAAAGTAATCTTCAGTACAGTAAAGGTATTTTTGAAATAGTCAAGAATTTAAATTAATTAACAAAAACAAGTATCTGAACACGTATCAACACAATATACTTGTACAATTCCAGATGAATCAACAGTTGTAAACACAAAGCAGATGACTGTTCTCACTCTAATTGACATGTATAAATTTTATCAGGATATTCAAGTTCATGCATTATTTAAGCATGTGTCTGCACCTTGGCTGTTTTCCTGCCATCTGCTACTGACACTGAGGACCTGATGAAATTGCTCAAGACTCATGCATATTACTGTACAACCGGAGTTTAACTTGAATGTTTTTTTTAATGAAATGTTTACTTTATTACCAAGTGTGAAGTGTGTATAAACAAAATTATCATTTAAAATAAAATTACGCTTATTTGCATTTTAGAGAGAGAAAGGATGGAAACACATCAGAAAGAGTCCATGAAACGTATCCGCAGACATAGTCAGAGTGTCCTTCAAGACCTGCACCTCAAAGTGTTCAAAGACGAAGTCAAAGATGTAAGTATATTGTAGAATTTGATTATATAGCCTGTAAATTGGCTGTTGTGTAAGATGCAGGCCTATATATATTCCTAAAAAAACAAAAAAAAACAACAACATTTCTCTCGGTTTGATTAAAAGGATTAAAGCCCCTGATACACCAGGATTTTGCCTGAAATATAGTAAAAAATAAATTAATTAAAAATAAATAAATAAAAAGATTTTAAAAAAATGTGTTGCAACCACAAGCCTTTTTTTAAGCTTTTGTCACATTTTTAAATGTGGGTGAAAAAACACTTTAGCAATGCTAAATGTTTTTGTAATACTTTTTATTGTTCTTTTATGTACATTGTATTTTTAGCTCTTAAAGTACATTTACAATTTTTTTTTATTATAATTTTTTTTTGCCATTTGAAGGTTTAAACTAAATGTATTTTAAATTTGAAAACTATGTCCCCTTTCAAGGGAACTTCCAGCTGCGTTTGAGACGCCGTGGGAATGTCCTACGTGATTACGTCGCGAAGCACATGTAAAATCAGTCCAATGGAAGCCCGAAGCGTCATGGGTTACGTCATAGAGCCGGGAAACTATAAAACACCCCTGAAATCAGACCGCGCCAGCTTCTGCACCTTCAACAAGCGCTCTCTGTGAAATCTGTCCTTGTCTATTTATTGTTGTCTGTCAAGCCCAATATATACATATATATATATATCTACATTATCATGGCGAGCAAGCAAGATTATAGACGTTGTGTTGTTCTCTGCCCTCGTTACATCACGGGTGGGGACACACATCAGCTTTCTGTTGCTTGTTTGGGAGTGGAGCATGCCCAGTCAGTTCTCGAGGGAGCTGATTGCTAGCATTGTATGAGTTTATCTATGAAAACTCTCTGCACTCGCCAGCCGTTCTTTGAGGAGGACGGTTCGGTTTACATTCCCCAATGGGTCCAGCTGCTGCCAAGGCACAGCGGAGGCTTTCATCTTGGGGATCGCAGATGGATCTAGTAGCGGGGTTTGAGACGGCCTTTCCCGCCCTTTCTCAACCCTTACCTGCTGGATCCGGTGTCTCTGCCCAGGAAGAAGCCTGCGCTGTGGCTTCTCCTTCCCAGGTTGAGACACCAATGTTGTGACTATCCAGTTCTGAGGAATTGGATGTCGTTGATATGGGTGATTTATGAGTTTTTGCCAGCTCATACCCCTGGTGATGAGGAGCTTTTGGAGGTTTTACCTTGTGCTGTTGCTAAGTTAAATATTGAATGGCCAGCTGATGATTATGAAGTTGATTCAAGAGAAAGTCTGTTTGATGAACTATTTCGCCGGTTCGCCGTTTCAGGGCACCGAGGTGTCAGCGTCCCCGTGCAATCCTCTGAGGAGGGTTGTAGAACGGTCAGTTCGGTTGTTCCCTGCCGTTTCGCCGCTTCAGGGCGCCGAAATGATTGTTCAATCAAATCCAGAGGCCAGTCTTGAGAGGCTGGTTCCCTTATCTCAAACAGATTGTATCACAGATTCAGTCCGAGGACTGGTTTGTCACAAAAGACTTGAAAGACGCATACTTCCATGTATCTATCCATCCTCATCACAGGAAGTTCCTGAGGTTCGCTTTCGGGGCGAAGCATACCAGTATCGGGTTCTTTCTATTTGGATTAGGTTTATCACCCCGCACCTTCACAAAATGCATGGATGCAGCTCTGGCTCCTTTGAGACTCCAGGGCATTCGTGTATTAAATTACATCGATGATTGGTTGATTTTAGCTCAGCCAGAGCAGTTGGCAGTTCGGCAATGAGATGTCGTTCTGTCCCATTTAAAGGGTTTGGGGTTGCGGCTCATCACCAAAAAGAGTGTGCTCCTCCCAGGACCACTTTTCAAGGTAAAATTTGAGCTTGGTGCAAGGTCTTTGGCAGGACCATCAACGTTCCTTGCATATAAATCGTTTGGAGATGATGCCTGTATTTCGAGCTCTCAAATATACCTGAGAGGCCATCATGTGTTGGTCAGTTCAAAAACACATCGTCACAACAATGTTTGCAAGCAGGCCCATCAGATCATCCTATGGGCCCAGGGGAAGTTGCTATCTCTCAGAGCAGTGTACATTCTGGGGCGTCAGAATGTGGGGGGCGGATATCCTGTCGAGGCAGATGCTGAGGCCCGGGGACTCATTGTCCCATGTGGTTCTCCCTTACGCAGCCAACTCCTCTCGGACTGGATGCGATGGTGCAGGTGTGGCAGAGGCTACCCCTGTATGCATTTCCCCCAATATTCATGCTTCCGGGGGTTCTGGAGAGGGTTTCGCCGGGAAGGGGCTCATCTGCTACTAGTGGCCAACTCAAATTTGTTTTTCGGACATAATGTCTCTTCTGGACGCCTCTCCTGCTCTCCTGTCTGGGACCTGCTGTCCCAGACAGGAGGCACGATATTTCACCCTCGACCGGAGTTTTGTAAACTGTGGGCCTGGTCTCTGAGGGGTCCGGCTCATAGAATCTGGTCCTGTTGGTTCAGTTCTCGATTTTTTGCAAGACTGTTTCTCTGCTAGATTATCTCCTTCCACCCTAAAGGTTTACAAGGCTGCTATATATGCCTACCACACCCCTATAGGGGATATTTCTATTGGGAGAGATCCTCTTATTACTCGTTTTATCCATGGTACTTTGAGGTTGAGACCTGCACTGCACTCGAGCACATGGGATTTATCATCGGCATGAGATTTAACTGTTGTACTTCAAGGTCTGGCTTTGGCTCCCTTCGAGCCCATTGAAGTTAAAGTTTCAGAAAGAAAATTTTCACTCTAAAGACTCTTTTCTCCTTGCTATTTCTTCTGTCAAAAGAATTGGAGATCTACATGCCCTGTCAGTTGCTCCTTCATGTCTCGAATTTGCACCTGACATGGTGAAGGCATTTCTCTACCCTAGACCGGGTTATATTCCTAAGGTCCCAGTTAATGTTGGAAGTCCAATAGTGCATCTCGTTCCCTCTCAGGAAACCGTCTCAGGTTACGACTGTAACCTATGTTCCCTGAGAACAGGGAACGAGACAATGTGTCGAATGACGCAATGGGGGAATGCCTCAGGCGTGACAGGTGTCTAAAATCAAATATCAACTCACAGTAATCAGGTTGACCGGCGACAGCCCGTGCATCATCAGCTTGAATGATGAACGCATCAATCTGGATGTATAAGAAAGGCGCCTTGAAACCGTGACAACATCCTATCGTCTGAAGGGGCTGTTGTCTCATATTGTCTCGTTCCCTGTTCTTAGGGAACATAGGTTACAGTCGTAACCTGAGATGTTCCCTTCGAAGGGAACTCAACAATACGTCGAATGATGCAATGGGGAATGAAATATCCCACTCCGCCACGCTGAGGGGAGTGCATGCCGAAAAGGTAGTGACAACTGTCAGAACCAATAATTCCAAGGAACACTGAAACCACTCATCCAACGTCACATCAGGCTGTCAGTGACAGCACTCCCTACCGGTCATAGCCCAAGCTAATGAACCAAGAAAAACCAGAACGTAATAACGTGGGTATATATGGGCTAGCTCAAAGGCTTTAGGACCACAACTTACAAATAGAAGGGGTCCCTTCTAGGGAGTGTGGCTAGGGGGCCTATGAGTCCTGCGAAGCTGGCTGAAACCATCGAGTTTCGGATCACAGAGACCGGATCCTCCAGAGAGTGTGACTCAAAACAGCGGGAATCGTACACTCAATACAGAGTTTCCACCCAGTGCTCGCTGTTGAGCACTTAGGAAGTAAGAGAGGGATCAAATTCAGGAAGGTCAATGAGACCTAAGACCTGATGACCCCCTGTGTGAGGAGCTCCAAAACATGAGGGCTCACATCTAGAGTGGGACCCGAAAGTGAAGAACCGGAGTCTGAACCACATAAGAAGGGTTCGGTCCCTTCTTAGCGTTACGCTACGCACGTGAGTCGTAACGCTAGGAGGGACCGAACCCTTCTTATGTGGTTCAAACTCCGGTGACCCTCACCATTAGAAATGGATTTTAGAAAGTACACATGACATCTCGTCATGTGACTTACCACAATAACAGGTGAAGTATGGGTTAGTGTACTTCACTCTGAATTCAGAAAGGCCTGTTGAGGCCTGTAACCTGGCGACCACAGTATGTGGGAGCTCGTAACCTGGCGACCACAGTATGTGGGAGCTCATAACCAGGAAGGCCTATTGAGGCCTGTAACCTGGCGACCACAGTGTGTGGGAGCTCGTACTCAGGAAGGTCAGTGAGACCCAGCCTGGTGACCACAACCTGTGGGAGCTTACTCCACAAAGTTGAAGCTACTTCTTCCAGAAGTTTGCCAGAGAAGGGCGTCCCTGTAGCCTACTTAAAGTGTGTATGTCAGGTTAAATTTTTTTTAGATATATTAAATAAGGTTTAGATGTCTGAGTGAAATGTAATTATCATTAAAATTATTACTATAATTGCCCTACATTAAGCTTTATAGCCATTTCTGTCAAGATCATATTTTTAAAACACAGTGGAGCTGCCTGTGACGTCAGAAGAGTGAGATGTGACAAAAAAAGTTATTTTCAAGTATGGAGAGTTTTGAGTCTGAGGAGATCCAGAATCCCCTCAAAATACGATGGCCCACAGCCTTACAATTTTGAGCCTCCCAGGTGTGAGACAGAATGAGGAACCAAACAGAAATTTAAAATAATTCCTATCAAAGAAACATAAATATCTGGTGTGAAGAAAACCGGGGAGTTGGTCAGGTGTCTTGGTAAGTATAGGCATCAGTTACGGACTGGAACGGTACATGTATTCATATTGAACCGAAACGTATGGGCGCCACGGTTCGGTACATGAATATACATGGAGAATACAGGGTTGAAATAAATAAAACTCACGTGCAAATTAATTAATGCGGAACTACTGTTCAGATATGCGGGTGAGATGCGCGGTAGCCTATGATTCATAATAGGTCAGTGCGAAGAGGTTCAGTGTGTGTGGAAAGAAGAAGACTGGGTCAGTGTGACTCGGGACTCGTGTTTATTCAGAAAAACAAAAAAGAGACGAGGCGCACAGTCAGCGCATTCGCCACAATAAACAAAACACGCGATCCAACACTTGCTTCTCAGTCTCGGTTGCAGTAGCAGCATGCAAAGTCCCAGTCCAACTTCTCTCTCACTCTCTCATTTCCGCCGGTTATATCGGTCTCTCCACGGAAAATTACTGCAATCAGACACAGGTGTTCATCATCTGCACTTGACCTACTTACTCACCGCGCGGCTCCGTCCTTTCTCTCCCGCTACAGACTTTGCAAAATCACGCCCCCTCACCACAGTCAGGTTGGCCGAAGTGCGTTTAATTCATTTGTTTTTGTCCCTGCATGCCGATCGGAGACGGAGTTCATTGCTGATATTCTGAGAGCTTTCTAGTCTCAGCGGCTGTCATCAAAAAGTGGACTCGATGTTTTAACAGTGTTTTTGCACCCAGCACAAACGCAGTAATTCACCATTGTGATAATATGCCTGCATATACCTTTCTTCTTTTTCTTCTTCTTCAGGGTTTAATTGTGGGTGGCAAACCTGTTTCCTGCGTATACCTAACTGACTACCTAACTTAAATAACTAAATAAATAAATGTCCTAATCAAATAATTCTCTCGCTCTATCATTCGTACAATTACCAACACAGCTCACTGACTCACTTTCTCAGCGACCTGGGGAGACGTCTCGCTCTTATGAAGTCAAGCGATTCGTTTGGGGGAGGGGCAGTTTTAAGTGAGTACTGAAAATAAAGAAATTTTTAATCTTATATTCTGCCTTTAGGTATCTAAAAACATACAAAACAATACATCAACTTGACAAACATGTTTTTCCCCTAACTATTTCATGTTAATCATACTTACAAATTTAACCTGACATACACACTTTAAGTGACAGGACGCCTCTTAAAGTGGGACCCAAGAGGGAAGACCAGGGTCTGAGCCACATAAGAAGGGATTGAAGCATACCGCGTGTGACCCTTACCATACGAAATGGATTTTAGAAAGTACACAAGACATCTCGTCATGTTATTTACCACAAAAATGGGTGAATTATGGGTTTGTGTACTTCACTCTGAATTCAGGAAGGCCGAACTTGAGGCCTGTAACCTGGCAGCCACAACATGTGGGAACCCATAATCAGGAAGGCCTGACAAGGCCTAACACCCGATAGTCCCAATGCGTGGGGAGCTCACATTCAGGAAGGCCGCTGAGGCCTGCAACCTGACATGTGAAGACTCACAACTACACCTTAGCGACCACAATAAGTGGGGGTTTCACATTCAGGAAGGCCTGGTAAAGCCTGCAACCTGACATGTGACAACTCACAACCAGGAAGGCCAATGAAGCCTGAAGCCTGGTGACCACAGAGTGGGAGCAAAGTGCTCAGGAAAGGTGGTGAGGCTGTAGTCTGGCTACCACAGCCTGTGGGAGCCCACATTCAGGAATGTGAGTATGTGACCACAGTATGTGAGAGCTCGTATCCTGGTGACCACAGTATGTGGGAGCTCATAACCAGGGAGGCCTGGTGAAGCCTGTAACCCAGCAACCACAGTATGTGGGAGCTCATAACCAGGAAGGCCTGGTGAAGCCTGTAACCCAGCAACCACAGTATGTGGGAGCTCCCACAGATGTCTCTCCATGGCCACCATAGCACCGATGGAACAGCAGATTGCTTGGTGGCCCGGAGTCCGCAGCAGATCGGTCTGGTAGGCCTGAGGACCACAAGGGTGTGCAGAACCGCACCTGCCTGACCTGCTGCTGTATACGGTCCCTCCTGCCCTGCTCACAACAGCCAACTCCTGCCCTGCCCGAAGAGTACAGTTACAGATTCACCAGAGAGAGAAAGCGAGATATTCAACAGTAATCTGTAACTCACCCTCGTCAGCTGGTAGATCATCCGCAAGGTTAACGCCCCTCACCCGATAATCTGCCAGCTCCATCTGAAAGTTCCACGAGCTCAACCGCCACTGAGCCTCAGCCCGAGCGGAAACCGGAACCGCGGGGTTCAGATGCCGCGCCCACTTCCCTCGAGAAGTGGGACAGATGAGAGCAGAGAGTTCTGAAAGGAAAACTCTCACAGTTCGCGCAGAAAACTCCTCGAGAGCTTCCGCGCGTGCTCTTCTCTCAGGCAGAATCGTTGCGCGCGTAATCGTTGATACTATCAAACAGACAAACAGTCTCTGAAGACGAAAAGATGTTGTCACGGTTTTAAGGTGCCCTTCTTATACATCCAGATTGAGGTGCTCATCATGCAAGCTGATGATGCATGGGCTGTCGCCGGTCAACCTGATTACTGTGAGTTGATATTTGATTTCAGACACCTGTCATGCCTGTCATGAGATGTTCCCCATTGCGTCATTCAGACGTATTATTGAGTTCCCTTCGAAAGGGAACAGGGTTACATATGTAACCTGAGATGTTTCCTTAAAGGGTTAGTTCGCCCATTTAAGACATGAAGTTGTATGCAATCCTTACCAGCACTATAGTGCATACACACTGACCCACTCTGTTGTCACCCCTCTGGTCAGAGAGTTCTGACCGCTGGAAGTTTTTCAATGAAGTACTCCCGGCTATTTTCCGGGGCCACAAAACTGTGCGTTTTTACGTGAAAAAATGATTTGCGTTTCAAAGCTTGTTTAAATTACCACACAAAAAACACGTCGGTCAAAATTCATACCTCAGTTTTAATGCGGCACTATTTTCTATCCATTTCTATCAATCCGCACTGCCGCAACATCAACAGTGCGCACGTTCCGATCAGCTGTTCCATAGTGTTTACACAATCGATTGACAACTAGGTAAAAAGTATTAAATTAACAATGGTGCAAACTTGTAAATTCCCAGGCTGTGACCACAAGGATGTGCCGGGATTAAAGTTCAGATTCCATGGTTTTCCTGTTTCTGTCAGGAGCCAATCAGAGTCCTCCCTAGTTACCACGCAACGATCACTTTCTAATTACCTGCACCTGATTACTAATTACCTGCACCTGTTTCCATTCAGCACTCACTTCCCAGCCAGCAAAAAAGCACCCAGTTCACGTTCACTCATTGTCAAGCCTCCAACAGGAAAAGACCCTAACCAGTCACCACTTGTTCCTGCTGAATCATCCTCTAACCAGAACGTAAAGTATACTCACCTGAAATGACTAACCTCTATGTCCTTGTTCTGATGTTCCCAGGACCAGCTCCATGGTTCTTGTTCTCCATTTCCTGGAACCTGGCTCGAGTCTCGTTCACCCTTAAATGATCTGCAAAGAAAGCAAGTATCACTGAACTGAGTTAGTTCAACAGCGATTGCACTGAAAAGTATCTACTCACCTGGAATCCTGTCCGGATCTCGTCTACCCATAGACGATCTGTAAAGAGAGAAAAGGAAAGTAATTGAACTGTGTCACCTTTCACGCATTCCCTTATGAAGAGGATTTACTCACCTGGATGAATTCCTGCCACGTATCCTCCTCAAGATCACCTCTGAGCACCTGAAACCCTGAACACTTACCTTGACGTTAAATAAAGAAAAGCTTTATGTTTATCACTTACCTCTGTCTCCGAGTCTGAATCCTGACAGAAGGCTTGACCGAACAACAGAAAGAGGTGAAGATAATGATAGAATCCAAACAACCTGCTGTTGCTACCAATCCCACACCAGCCCCCGCTACCACAGAGCGACCTGTGTTTTCCCCTGCGGGTACTTCCTGGAGCGCCGCTTCTTCGATCACTTGCTTTGCAAGCCCACGTCGCGTCCAGCGCCATTCTCTGGCCGGGCGGAGGATTGCAATGGGTTCTTGTTACAGTGTTCGTTCACTCTGGAACAGCAAGCTCAACTCTATCCTACGGAATGATCGAAAGTAGCGTTTGTCATTCAGTAACTATCTGGAGCGGCTTTGAGATGGGCTGAGTCATTGTGGATGAAGGAATCACCAGTGGTTGCATCAATTCAAGAATTCGTGAAACATTTCAAAGAAGTTTTTGGACGACCCGTGGAGGATTCCTCTTTTGGAGAACAGCTGTTACAGTTACGTCAAGGGAAAAAATCATTGTCTGAGTATTCTGTAGAATTCCGCACGCTCAGCGTCCAACAGTGGTTGGAATGAACGAACGCTCATTTCTGTGTTTCGTTGGGGATTAAACCCAGCCCTACGCCTCCAACTGGCCATCTATGACGACACCTTGGGACTCGAAAAATTCATGCAACAAGCCATGAGGGTAAATCAAAGATCCCAGAGTTGTTGATCAGTCCTACTATCAGCCTGCTTCTCATCAAAATAATAAGAGTCCCACGTCCGAGAATCAAATGGAAGAGAGGCACTTTCAAAATTTTCCAGACAGAACGTCTTCAGAGGAAAGAGTTAAAATGATGTATGTACTGCGGTAACAAAGGGCACTTCAGACTTAACTGCCCCATTAGACCTGGAAGTATGATGGTAAGCTCAGTTTTAGATCATCACACTGTCTCAGCACCTTCTCACAATTCCTGTGATTCTACGAATAGAAGAAATCTGCATCTCTGTGACGGCTATCGTCGACTCGGGGTCCGCGGTATTTTCTGATGTGTTTAATCCTGTCACTGCTTCCAAGCTACCACCTCACCAACTATGGGATTGTGCTATTGATCTGGTCCCTGATGCATGTAACCCAGGTGGTTTATTAATATTCCTTATAGGGTTACTAATATCTTATTTCTGAGAGTATTACAGAAATAGTTCAGATTGAGTAGGAAATTATTGATTAAACAATAGTCTCAGTCATTCAGAGAAGTTCATTTGTAGGATTTATAAGTGTTATAAAGGGTTTCACTTGAATAAGATTATAACTGGGATGTGTTGCTTTAAGAATGATGAGGGAGATTTAAGTTTGTCTGTAATGCACTTGGGGAAAATGTGCTTTTGCCTAGCATTCTTGTATTATTTTATTTTCATTGGATGTTGTATGTGTTATCCCACCCTCTTTATTCAGAAGGTTTTTTTGGATTGGATGAGGGAGGAGACAGAATTCTAAGAGAGAGGAGAGAGAGCGGGTGTTCGAAAAGCTGAGGGAAAAAATGTAATCTAAGTGCTGTATAAGTATTTAATTTGTGCATTTATTCAGTTCGGATTTTTTCTAAAACACAAAAACATTCGTGAAAGAGTTACTCCAAACAGGAGTTCGTCTAGCTGATTATTTTCACAGTGTGGAAAAATACACTGATGGAAACGCGGTAGACTCGCGGACATTTATATGCGGACTGGACGTTTAATTATCGTATCAGTGTGAAGAGGACACCGGATTCGCTGGACTTTGATCAGAGCGGATCTAGATCGGATGAGCTCTGGATTTCATTTGCTGCTGTCGGGAAGAAGATGGTGAGCCGATGGGTCAAGTAAAGCCAGTGTGTGCAGGCGCTCGTGGTGGATGAAGAGTTGCTGAGTGTCGTTGGCTGACGGAGGAATTCAGGTGATCTGGTTTTGTTTTGTTTGCTCAACAGAGTGAAGAGGCCATTTGTTGTTTCTAGGCCACAGCGAACTCTAGCAACGATACAGGCATGCAACGGGGGTTGGGTGGTGACTTTTACATTGTGTGTGTGTGAGTGTGCGCGCGCATAAACGAGTGATCACTGAAGGGGTACGGTAGAGTGTTTACATTTTACAAAAAATAACAAAAGTGTTAAGAAGTGTTATTTGAGATTTATGTAAGGTAATTGAAAAGGTTATTCCTAAATTGTTTTTTTTGTTTATTGAAGTAATTTAAAGTGAATTAGTTTATCTTAAAGTCACAGAGTTAAATTGAATTGAGTTTATTTTTGAAAGAGAAAATAAGAGACAAGTGTTGATTTACATTTGAAGTTTATTGGTATATTAAGACTCAATACAAGGGGTTTTCATTTGTTTATTTTATTTTATTGTTTGTGAATAAATGTTATTGTTTGTTTATACTTACCCACTGGTGTTGCTTGCAGTTAATTAGTAGACACAGTTAATTGAGATATTAGATCTCAAAGAAGGGAAAGAATAACATTATTGCATAGTTGCAAGTCAAGAGACACATTTAAAGAATCCGGAGCGTCGCTGGGTTACACTCAGAGCATAGGGGGCGCTACACGCACGACTACCCAAGGGTCGAATTTACTAGTAGAATTCCGTAAGATTTTTCTTACTTCCGTATTCTACATTCCCGAGCAAGAATCTATGAGGAAATATATCAAAGAGGCTCTAGATCATGGTTACACCCGGCCTTCCACATCTCCCGCAGCAGCAAGTTTCTTCTTCGTGGCAAAGAAAGATGGGGGTTTAAGATCCTGCATTGATTACAGAGCTTTAAATCAAGTCACTGTGAAGTTCAGTTACCTCATTCCAGCAGCTCTTGAACAACTCAGAGAAGCAAAGATGTTTTCCAAGCTTGACTTACGTAGTGCATACAATCTCATCCGAATTAGAGATGGAGATGAATGGAAGACAGCTTCCATAACACCTGCAGGGCACTACAAATACCTTGTCATGCCATATGGGTTGGTCAACGCCCCTTCTGTGTTCCAAAGCTTCATGGATGAGGTGTTCAGAGACTTGCTAGGAAAGTTCGTCTTAGTATATATCCGATGACATCCTGATCTACTCCAAAGATCCAACTGAGCATCAGCGGCATGTGTCATTAGTCCTCCAAAGACTCAGAGAATTCACCCTGTTTGTAAAAGCGGAAAAGTGTACTTTATCAGACCACTGTCGATTTCCTGGGTTACATCCTTAGCGACCGAGGGAGTAGAGACGGATCAACGGAAGACAGAGACCATCATGTCCTGGCCAACCCCTAAATCAGTGAAAGAGATTTCACTTTAAGATTGCCTACCGCCCGGGTTCCAAGAATACCAGAGCAGACGCTCTTTCCCGTCTTCATGCCTCCGAAATTACAGCTGAAGAGACCGAGACCATTCTACCAGAAAGCTTATTTGTGAATCCCATCCAGTGGGAGATAAACGAACAGCTCCAAGAATTGTCCCATCAGCAACCCAGAGTCCCCGGATGTCCTCCCGGAAAGATATGACGTTCCTGAAGAATTCCGCACCTCCTTGATTTCGTCAGCTCACTCCTCAGTAGCCACTGGACATCCGGGAGTAAACAAAACTCCCACCTTTCATGGCTTCTAAAACAGTTTAAAGGTCCCACATGGGGACTGAAGGGGGTCTGGGAGGATACAGCCTCTTAGCTCCCTTAAGGAAGCGGATGACCAGATCGTTCTTCCCCAGTGACTGGCCAGTCGCTGGTTAAGTAAGCGCTGCCATGGCCGCCACATAAACCTTGAGTGTGGATGGGGTTCTGCCCTTATCCAGTAGCTCTTGAAAGAAGGAGAGAATTTCCACAGGGTGAAAAGCCTTGAGCTTTGCACCAGCCAGAAAACACAGACCATGGACACCACCTTCACACTCAAGAAAGTCCTCAGGTTTACACCTGATTGATACAAGCTCGATTGCTTTCCAAGGTTTCAGAGCTGAGGCGCATTTCTGATCGACCTTGAGGCAAAACAGACCGGAGACCCATGCCCAAGGTGGTACTCGTACTTTCAGCCATAACTGCAGCAGGCGCAAAGCAGTCCACAGAGCTCGCCCAATCCTCACTGTCCAATGCCAGGATAAAGCAGCTGGCCTCCTCTACAGATGCAACTATCTCGCCGTCGTCAGTGGCGGAAGCGGCTGTGGACAGTGGCCGTTGTCCGTCGGTGAGCACCTCGAGTGAAGCTGGTGGGCAAACTGGCGAGCTTTCGCAGGCTGGAGAAGGCTCTGGGACCCGCTGAATATGGTTGCTCTTTTAAATAGTGTGAGTCGTGGTGGCGAAAAGTGTATCAGGTATGGCGACTGAAGGCAGCGAGATGAAGGCCAGCGGCTTTGTGTGAGCTTCACTGAAGAGATGAAAAATCTGATTATATCAACCCATTGAGCTTTATTTATAGGCACAGGCAACACCCGTTACGTCGGGACAAACGTCAGACTATGCCCGTTTCGAAGGGCCTCTCTCGATAGGCTTCTGCAGTTGCCGCAGGACAGCCAATAGGCACGCACAGTGGCGGCACCAGAGATGTTCGGTTGCAGGTGCTATGGGGATGCTTAACACTTTATAGAAGGTGCTTTGAATTTTGGGGCGTTTCATTACGGAGGTTGTCGCTCGCATTAACTATACACGCTCCGCGACTATAAACAAGCATGCATATATGTGTGTGTGTAAAAGTTTTCAACACAAGAGCTATAGATAAAACATACATAAGCCTGCCAATGTAAACCTCTGAAAATAATATTTCACACAATTCTGTCTCAGTAGAGCCCTGAATACAGTCGAGCTGCAAACAGCAGCAACAAGACAACAGATGTGCACATTTCAGCCTGAAATGTTCAGATCACGAAATCACACAGCCAGTTACCAACATTATTCTGCACACCAGAAACGTGTCTGACGCGGCGCTACTCCTGCTAGTGACGTACAGGGAGGACGTATTGTGGAAGCCCTATCATGTTAAGCATAAATATAAAGCCTATTGATAAAGAAACTGTCAGCAGTATTGACAGCAAAAATAGATTACAGAATATATCGTTCTGTATTGGGGTGTAATTTTTGAAAATTGATAATTATTTATTTATTACATTTATATCAGAATTTGTCAAAACAGACTTTCAACCATAAACATATTATTTATGAATATGTTTTTGTGTACAAAATAACATATAAACATCTTTTCCTATTCAATTTTCCCTGGAAAACGTGTTTTGAAGCTCTAATCTGTTTACATGGGAGCCGAAATAAAAACGGACACGCCACGCAGAGATGCTTATGCCACGCAGCCAGTGTGTCATAACAGCCAACAGAAGGGAAAATCAAGAACTTACCACAAACGTCTTCAAAGCAATGCGAAAACTATATAAATAAAATTGTTACATCTGTAACAATCCTGGGGCTCTGTGATGACGAGCAGTAATCTGCACCTTCACAGTCTCGTTTTCCTTGTAACTTTCCTTGTGAAAGTTTAGGGAGCAAAAAACTATACATTGTTGTGTATGATTTACTTTCCTAAATTTCCAAACTAAAACAAGCTGCAATCACAAACGTTAAGGTCAAACGTTCAGCGGGAGCTGCGCCCATTGGCCAAAGAAGATCACAGGCCGGCCGCGCATTATTTTAAACTAAGTATATACATTTTTTATTATTATTTATTCCCATTTTTAACAACATGAAAAAGACTATTCAAACATAACATTAAAATATAAATGTAAAAAATACAAACTTTTTTTGGGGGTGCTGGGCGGGTGCTATGGCTATTAGAGGGGGAGCTACAGCACCATCTAGCTCCCCCCTGGCGCCGCCACTGGGCACGCAACGTGGCATGCTGCAACGTGCTTAACATTAATTCAAATTAAAGGACAATTATTTGGCTTCAATATATCGTGGATAAGACGTTTCCCTCTAGCATAAGATATTAAACAGTACGAGAGAACCTCTCGTTTGAGAACTAACCTTTTTAAATCTGTTCTTGTATTTGACAGCAGACTCATTCTCAAGGTCGTAGGGGTGAGAGACGTCTGACTCCCACATGGCGTAATTCTCTGGATAGCGTTTTCACACGTAACGGCAGTCTCATTCTGTTGGATGGAAACAATGCTGTGGAAATTTACAAAGTAACTCAACAGATACAGGACCTGCATGTTGATTCACACCATTCATTTGACAAGTACCAAGTGAACAAAATAAGTCTTTTTTTGTCTCCCATGTTGAAATTCTTTGCTTTATTCTGGGCAGACCAACAAGTCAAGCCAGCCAGGAATCAGAGGACGGTTGAGTGACTTGTACCTTCCTGCTATCACAGGAACGATGTCAAACCTGCAGGCAGCAAGGGCCAAACTCAGTCACTCATGTCCTTATCTCAGCACTAGCAGACGCCGTGGCTCCACTTCCTCCATAAACTCACAAAGAGCTCCTGACTTCAAGCAGGTGAGCCGGCTCTGACTTTGTTGAGAGATTTGACACAGCAGCTTTGTTATAAGTGATGAGTTATAAATTTGGCCTGTCTGTCAGTCTCTTTGCTTTAGAAAAGAAAAAAAAAATGTTTCAGGGTATCTTCACCCCAGTATTTGTTAAACATGCCTGTCACTTTACTGGCTTCTGAAATAGTTAAATGATGAGTCAAATATTTGAATTCTGACTTCCAGAGTTACCTCAAAGCACAGAATGAGTCCAAGAAGTCAAATGTGATTGTGACGATGACATACATGGGGCAGGGGCTTCCTGGAAACACGCGGGATGAGATGAAAGTGCTTCAGCAGATCTGTGGAGGGGAGAACATCTGTGTGTTTAAAGGATTTGTCCAACCAGGAGGTAAAGCTCATTATCCTGTTACCACACTGAATACACTGCTTGAGATCTTCAGCCAAGAAAAAAAAAATTAATATAATCTAAGAAGCTATTTCTCAAATCTACATTCTGACCACGTATACAGTAAGCAATTGTTTTACTTGTTCTACCTAACTAAAGGGGAAAAAAGAAATACAAAGAAAGCATTATGCGTATCAGCACTATGTATAATCAAAAAGTGTATTATGCTGAACTAACTAATACAAAATATTAATAATGTAATTATGTAATAAAATATAGTGAACACTAAACATCTTAATAGAGTAACAAAAAGCACAAATGTACAATTACAGTACAATTACTTGTTCTGTAGCTAAAAACAAGATGAGTATTTATATGTTACTTTACCTGAAAAGTATTGTGAACAACTTTTTACCTCTAGAGCAGATTCAGTTCACATCCCAGAGACATCTGGGCTTCCCCTTAAGTGCTACTATCTTTGTGAATGGAATCATGGCAGCCAGGATCAGTTCATGCTGTGAATACAGATACACCCCTGGCTTTCAGCAAGGCCGCAGGAGCTGCTTCAGACTGACCCGTCTAAATGGAGGGAAACCCTGCTACAAGTGAGATAGTATTGCATGCAAGATCAAGAAACGATTTAATGCAGGACTTTTTGGCAAGACCAAATAGGTTCTAATTGTAAACATTTTCTGCTTTTACAGATGTGTGAATTCAAGGCACGGTATTGGCACCCCAGCAATCGATATTCCAGCATCGACCTTAACAAAAACCACCATTTCTAATGATGGTTGGTCTTAATGCTGCAACTGTTACATTTTCCCACTGGTATTCTTTAAAGTAATGATCCAGGGCGCATTATTTACTGAATGCCTCACTGTAATCATGCCTTCTGTGCAGGTGTTATGGATTTGTGCCCTTCTTCCCCTTTGTTCATCCCTCTTGGAATGGAAAGATTTGTGCATAAGGCCAAAAAGCACTCAAAAGATGGAGGTGTTTTGTCAACTGATAGTGAAGACATGAATGGCAGCGTGAAAGAAAGAAAACATCACAAACGGCCTAAAAAAACACGTAGTCAGTGTGGAGAGGGCCAAGGTTTGGAGGAATCGCAACCACATAAAGATGGAAATGAACTCGAAGACAAACCACCTTCCAACACCAAAGAACAACTGCAAACATCAGCAAAAGAAAATATGAAAGTGACCGAAAATAAAATTAAAGTGCCAGGTAAGTGCAAATCCTTTCCAGCTATTTGGTTCTCCACTCTTTATTGTGCCTGTGAGAGGATAAGGCTGTTGGATAGAGTTGCTTGCCAGCACAATGTAAAACTTTGAAGTTGTCTCGTGAAAGGCTTTTGCTGTAAATCACTAGGTTGTATTTTATTTTAAAGACAGCACTATCAAGATTCAGGACAGTTGCATTTCTCAAGATTCATTGCAGGAAGGAAAAACTCTGACTAAGCGAGATGGGGAGAAAACTATGGATCCTTCGAAGTTGAATGGAAAAAGCAGGAACAGGGGAAGACTGAGGGACTTCTATGAAGAATGTGTTGAAATGAGCACTGGTCTGGAATCAGGCCTAGACCAACAGAGGTGGTTCAAAGTAAACAGTGAGTCAAGAACTGTAGCTCATTGCTCATAGACAGGGTTTCCCCTGAGACTTTTAGCCTGATTTAGAGAGAGTCAATCATTTTACCATAAAGGTTATGACAAAAGTGATTTCTAATTCAAACATATACTGTACTAAGATAGGATAGTGTAAAGTTTTAAGGCTACGAGCACTGGTCCCATTACTCTACTGACGGGATACTCAATTTAGGACAAGCACCAAAAAGAAAGACCACTTTAGACTTTTTTATAGAGTTTAATACTGTATTAATGGGTATTATGTGCACTATGCAGTGTGCCTAAAATCTTATATTAGACTAATGAATCAATTCATATTATGGTTAAGGTAAAAAAAAAGAGAGAGAGAAGAGAATTACATTATTTCCCCAAAATGTTTTAGAGACTATTACAAAAGCATAAAGATAAACTAAGCATAAACTAAAAGAAGATTTATCTTATTTCACTAATTTCTTTTTTATTTGGATTTTGATGGACACAAACCAAAAGATAAGATCATAAGAAATAAGTTTATATCAACCGAATAAATCTGACATTCTCACATTAAAAAGACCCACAACATGTTTATTCATATAGAGTACCAGATAACATATATGACACATTGGCAAAATATAGATACATATATAGACACATTCTCTTTTAAATCAGACACGTTCAAGAAAGGATAGGCTAAACAAATCTCAAAACCTGTCATAATGAAACATATGATGATAAGTGAAATAGTTTTGTGTTTTGTATTATCTGCTAGAGTTTGAGAGGAATAAAATCAAAGAGCAGCTCACTTCAGGACTCCCTGCCAATGGCTCAGCATCAGAGGTGGAGCTTAGCTGAGGAAAGTGACAGCAGTGTCACAGAAGCAAGGAAACCTAAAATCAATAGCAAACAAGGTTGGTACAACTAAGAAGATCACACTTTACAATATGGCATTGTTTTATGACTAATATCCTCTACATTATCTCCAAAAGTTTGCAGAATTTTTAATGTTTCTGAAAGAATTATCTTATGCTCAACAAGGCTGCATTTATTTGATTGAAAACAGTAATATTGTAAAATAGTATTTCAATTTACACTTACCTAAAGGATTATTAGGAACACCTGTTCAATTTCTCATTAATACAATTATCTAATAAACCAATCACATGGCAGTTGCTTCAATGCATTTAGCGGTGTGGTCCTGGTCAAGACAATCTCCTGAACTCCAAACTGAATGTCAGAATGGGAAAGAAATGTGATTTAAGCAATTTTGAGGGTGACATGGTTGTTGGTGCCAGATGGGCCGGTCTGAGTGTTTCACAATCTGCTCAGTTACTGGGATTTTCAAGCAACCATTTCTAGGGTTTACAAAAAATGGTGTGAAAAGGGAAAAACATCCAGTATGCAACAGTCCAGTGGGCGAAAATGCCTTGTTGATGCTAGAGGTCAGAGGAGAATGGGCCGACTGATTCAAGCTGATAAAAGAGCAACTTTGACTGAAATAACCACTCGTAAAAACCAAGGTATGCAGCAAAGCATTTGTGAAGCCACAACACACACAACCTTGAGGCGAATGGGCTACAACAGCAGAAGACCCCACCGGGTACTACTCATCTCCACTACAAATAGGAAACAGAGGCTATAATTTGCAAGAGCTGACAAAAATTAGACAGTTGAAGACTGGAAAAAATGTTGCCTGGTCTGATGAGTCTTGATTTCTGTTGAGACATTTAGATGGTAGAGTCAGAATTTGGCGTAAACAGAATGAGAACATGGGTCCATCATGACTTGTTACCACTGTGCAGGCTGGTGGTGAATGTGTAATGGTGTGACTTCACTGAACTGAAAAAGGCCCCCCACAGTCACCAGGGGTCTCGCTCATGAAGCGTGCGTACGCATAAAATGGAGCTGGAAATGTACGTACGCCAATTTCCACGCAAAGGTTGTGATCTATAAAAACGAACTTGATGGGAGAATGTGCGCACCATTAAGCAAACTTTGAGCCGTGCGTACGCACATTCCGGAGACAAAGGGAATTGGCGACACCGATGGTGAGCTGGAGTTAAATGTCTTTTTGGTCACTTTTAGACCGAAAATCTAAAGAAATGATAGCCTATAGGCTACAGAAAGAGACTAGCCTACAGATATAATTTACTCATCAAGCCTATCACTTGAAGCCAATGTCCATCCCTTCTTAAAGAGTAACTAAACCCTAAACCAACTTTTTTTAGTTAATGATTTGCAAGAATGGATCTTCATTAATACCAGTCATTGATTCGAGTAACTTTTTGACATTTGTGTATAAAGTGTTTTATTTCTACAACATATGAAGTAAAAACGTCTTAGTGCTGCCCTCTTCAGGTTGAATGGTGGCTACTGCAGTTGAATTTTCCTATTGGATGTTAGCAGTCCTAATAAATACAGTGCATGTTCTCAATAACAGTTTTAATAAATGAAAGAATGATTTAAACTATGTTTTACTTCTGATATAAACATTTAAATTAAATTTGCCATTCTCATTAATGGAGTTAAACACTTACCGGTAAACTACATGAAATCATTACTGAGAAGTAAAAAAAAATTATATTCAATAAATAGAAATATATATATTTGTTGTGGATGCAATGCTTTTGAACACTTTCCCTCTGGTAAGCTGTGTTTAAATGTTTTAACTAGAGATAATTGCTAATCATGATAATAGCAGATTGTCTGAGAAAAATAGTTCCATGCAAAAAATGCACAACCATGTCTATCTGTTTCAATTAAATATAAATTAATTAAAAATACTATTTGGCCAGTGGAAAAGATTAAGAAAATCTTTCTCTGAAATGTATTTTACACTATTTGATGTATTCATTCAAAAACAAGGCAAGGATATAGGCTACTAAATAATAATAATAATAATAATAATAATTTATTGTCACACTGCACGTCTGTATTTCATATTTTCCTAACGTCTTATACCTTGGTACATGGCATCACGTGGATGAATAATCATATGCAAAGTATATGCAGATGAGGTTATGCATATTTAAACTAGGCATATTTTTTTATATTTATGCATTAGAAAAGCACCTGATCATAGCAATGTGGATATGTTTGGACACAATTACACAGAGGCAATGTGGACACAATAACACAGAGGCATTCTCACAGCGTTTCGAACCCAGCGTGTGTTCCCTTTTAAGGGAATAGCACTGAATGCCACTGGTATACACAGTGTGTAAAAGTGCTTTAATAGATGACTGTAATAACATTCTTAAATTCTTTTGAAGGTCCAGAGGATGATGAGCAGCAAGACTTACAAAAACAGGTAATCCTAACTATAAAGATGAATTGCTAAAATAATGTGTCTACAAACTAAATAATACATCAGATATTTCTACAGATAATACAGCTATAACATAATTTAGAAATAAAAGGCATTTTTTTCTAGCCTGATTTTAGCCTCTAATTTGAACTCTTTGTTTGAAGGGTCGTGTGTGCTGTGGGATTCAGTGTAACCGGCCACTGCTGTGATTGTTGCGCAGTGTAACGTGCGTCATTGATTTCATAATGAGTTGTCCAGATAAACAGCGTGCTGTGTGGAAAGATTGTTCTTTGATCGCTTTCTGTATAAATTTGTTCACAATTTAAATAAGATAATTTTCATCCTACTAAAAGAAACAATGTGAAGTTGATATTTTGAGAGAAAGATTACCTGTCTGAACTTGAACAATTAGGCTACACATCAGAAATTGTTGCTTGGTAGCTTGATTCATTTATTTTCAGATGATTTGCCAGCTCTGTATTGGCCCAAGTTGAGGAAATAGTTGTCTGTGAAATGTTTGAACCATACAAAACTTTGGGAAGTTGTGTCAGCGCATTTCCAGAGAAAATAAAATAACCTGAATTGTTTCTTCAGAGTTCCCTATCGGTTAGTCACTACAACGTAGGTCGGACTGACCTATAGGAATCTCGCTGAGAGAGCCAATTTACTTTGAGTGAATCTAAAACAAGCCAATGCACATTGGCGTGCAATCATTTGCAACAGCTGGGCGTCCTCGTCAGTGCGGGTATATAACGAGTGGCTGTGTGGTTCCACTTCAGCTTTTTGCTTCGGAGCCTAAACTTCGATGCCTCTGCTAAGAGTGAATTCTCACAGCAAGTCAGGAAGATCTCTCATCCTCGGTGCGGGCGTGACGGCACAGCAGTGCGAGCAGTTTTCCCTCTCTCTTTCTCTCTCTCTCTCTCTCTCTCTCTCAAGAGCAAAGATCAAAAGCCGTTTTATAATTAGAATTATAATAATTCGTTACATTTATATAGCGCTTTCCTGAGACCTCAAAGCGCTTCACATATAGAGGGGGGAATCTCCTCAACCACCACCAATGTGCAGCATCCACCTGGATGATGTGATGGCAGTCATATTGTGCCAGAACGCTCACCACACACCAGCTTACTGTGGAGAGGAGACAGTGATGAAGCCAATCAGTATGTGGGGATGATTAGAAGGCCATGATGGACAGAGGCCACTGGGCAAATTTGGCCAGGATGCCGGGGTTATACCCCTACTCTTTCGAAAGACATCCTGGGATTTTTTGTGACCACAGGAGAGTCAGGACCTCGGTTTAACGTCTCATCCGAAGGACGGTGCTCTTTTGACAGTATAGTGTCCCCGTCACTATTCTTGGGGCGTTAGGACCCACACAGACCACAGGGTGAGCACCCTGCTGGCCTCACTAACACCTCTTCCAGCAGCAACCTGATTTCCTCCGAAGGTCTCCCATCCAGGTACTAACCAGGCTCACCCCTACTTAGCTTCAGTGAGCAACCAGTCTTGGGCTACAGGGTGATATGGCTGCTGGTTTTAACTGCTTGTAAGACGAGAGAATTAGCGCACGCACACACGGGTGCACATTCTTGTTCGTGATCGCTGCAACTGTTCCCCTGTGTGCTTCAGCATCTCTGAGAGTATTTCCTGAAAGAGCTTACACAGATAGTTCGCGGTCTTTTTAAAGATGATGTCCTATCTGTGTGTTTCTGGATGCGGTCATTTCCTGGGATTCGGGGGATGGTCACGAACGCTGTATTGTGTGTCTGGGCATTGAACACGCACAGTTGGCGTTCGTGGATGAGTCATGTTCTCACTGTGGGAACATGACCATCTCGGAGCTGCAGTCAAGACTCTCGCTCCTGCAAGGGGGCGGAGTCCCCATGCCGGCGCCCCGTTCCAATCCTCGAACGAGGGTTGCTTCGGCCGCTGGCGCGGGTGACCTGAGGATAACGCTGAGCGCGCTTCCTTCGGAGAACCAACCCCTAGGAACCCTCACCCCTCTCAGCCTTCGCAACCATTTGAGCTGCTGAGAGGGTCGGGCTCGTGTGGAACCCTCCACCATGTCCCGAACCCTGGAAGTTGGATGATTGGTATCTCGGGATGGCGCGCGCTGGTTCTCAGCAACCCACCCCAGTGCCATTCTTCCCGGAGGTGCATGAGGTGCTCACTGGGACGTGGACGGCACCTTTTACTGCCCGAAACCGTCCCAGTGGTTCCTCCTCCCTCACCACCCTTGACGGCGGGGCGGCTAAGGGTTACACGCATGTCCCGCCGGTGGAGCGGGGCGTTGCTATGCAACTGTGCCCTAACTCCACTAGGCGCGGAGAACTGTTTCTCCCTTCCCGGGCCTGTAGGTACTCGTCGGACTTAACCAGCAAAGCTTACAAGGCCTGTGGGGAAGCTGCCTCTGCCTTGCATGCTTTGGCGTTGTTCCAGGTCCATCAGGCCAAGGCACTGAAGGAACTGGACGAGAGGTGGTCACAACCCACTGGTGTTCCAAGGACCCCAGCAGTTCTTGGCTGTACAGAAGCAGACTGAGGCCATCAAACACATTCTGCCACGGCAGTCAGCTGCTGCCTCCACCCCACCGCCGGCGGCTCCTCAGTCTGCTCGTCGCCGGGGCGCGTCCGCCTGCACCCTCGCCGCCTCCCGCACCTCCTGCCCCGTGGAACCATGTAAGCGCTTCAAAGCACACTCAGACCCCGCTGTGGGCTGCCTCCTGAGAGAGCCCCCAGCCAGGTCCCTGTGTTCCACTTCGCTGCCCACTCCAGGTACGCCTACGGTCCCGTTGGTCCCGCTTATACGGTCTCTGAGAGCCTGGTTAGCGCTCCCCAGTCCGTCTCGCTGGCTCATCAGGACCATCAGGCTTCGGCTATGCGATTCAGTTCGCCCGGCGTCCCCAAGTTTCGGGCCATCCACTCCACTTCGGTGAGAGCAGCCGATGCCCATGTCTTGCGCGCGGAGATCGCAGTCCTACTGGCGAAGGACGCGATAGAGCCGGTCCCTCCAGATGATATGAGGTCAGGACACTACAGTCCCTACTTTATTGTACCCAAGAAAGGTGGTGGGTTACGAACCGATCTTGGACCTGCGAGTTTTGAATCGGAGCCTCCACAAGCTACCGTTCAAAATGCTCACGCACAAACGCATCTTCGAATGCATTGTCCCCGAGATTGGTTTCCAGCGATCGACCTGAAGGACGCGTACTTTCATGTCTCGATTCTCCCTCGACACAGGCTGTTTCTGCGCTTTGCGTTCGAGGGTCGAGTATTATGAGTACAAGGTCCCACCCTTCGGACTGTCCCTGTCCCCCCGTGTCTTCACGAAAGTCGCGGAGAGGGCCCTTGTTCCCATGAGAGAACAGGGCGTTCGCATTCTCAACTATCTCGACGACTGGCTCATACTAGCATCAGTTATCTATACTAGCAACTAGATCAGTTATGCGATCACAGGGACCTTGTGCTCAGGCACCTCAGCCAGTTGGGTCTTCGGGTCAACTGGGAGAAGAGCAAACTCGCCCCCGTGCAGAGGATCTCTTTCTCGGTACTGGAGTCGGATTCGGTCACTCAAACAGCGCGACTCACAGAGCAGCGCGCTCAGTCGGTGCTGGACTGCTTGAACACGTTCAAAGGCAGGACGGCGGTTCCACTGAAATTTTACAATACTACAATACGATGCAATTACAATACGGACAATACTGCGACCGTTGCATATATCAACCGGTAAGGTGGTCTACGCTCCCGTCGCATGTCGCGACTCCGCCCGCCTTCACCTTTTCTGGAGTCAGTAGCATCTGAGGTCGCTTCGAGCCATGTATGTCCCCGGTGTGCTCAACCGTGTGGCCAACGAGCTATCACAAGCTGTGCTCCCAGGAGAATGGCGACTCCACCCCCAGGTGGTTCAGCTGATCTGGAGAGAGTTCGGGGAGGCTCAGGTAGACCTGTTTGCCTCCTCAGAGACCTCCCACTGCCAGCTGTTTTACTCCCTGACCGAGGGAACACTCGGCAAGGACGCACTGGCACACAGCAAATATGCATTTCCCCCAGTGAGCCTTCTTGTGCAGACACTGTGCAAAGTCAGGGAGGACAGGGAGCAGGTCCTTCTTGTGGCACTCTACTGACCCATTTGGACCTAGTTCCCAGAACTCATGCTCCTTGTGACAGTCCCTCCCTGGCCCATTCCTCTGATGAAGGATCTTCTGACTCAGAGATGGGGCACCCTATGGCACCCGGCATCCAGACCTCTGGAAACTCCATGTCTGGTCCCTGGCAGGACGCGGAGGTTCTAGGTGACTTACCCCCAGAGGTACTTAACACCATCACTTCAGCACGGGCGCCATCCACGAGACGTGTCTACGCCCTGAAGTGGAACCTGTTCATCGAGTGGTGTTCTTCTCGCCGAGAACCCCGAAGATGTTCGATAGGGTCCGTGCTTTCCTTCTTGCAGTAAGGGTTGGAGCGAAGACTGTCTCCCTCCTCCCTCAAAGTCCATGCTGCTGCTATTTCAGCTTATCACGACCACATTGATGGCAAAACTGTTGGAAAGCACGACCTGGTCGTCAGGTTTCTTGGGGGCGAGGCAATTAAATCACCCCCCTCCATACCCTCTTGGGATCTTTCCCTGGTAATCCGAGCAATTCAGGACATTCCCTTTGAGCCTTTGCAATCAGTGGACTCAAAGCTTCTTTCCATGAAGACTCTGCTACTGGTTGCACTGGCCTCTGTCAAGAGGGTAGGGGACCTGCACGCATTTTCGGTCGACGGATCGTGCCTAGAGTTCGGGCCGGGTGACAGCCACGTGATATTAAGACCCGGGCCTGGCTATGTGCCCAAGGTTCCTACCACTCAATTTAGAGACCAGGTAGTGAACCTGCGAGCACTGCCCTTGGAGGAGGCAGACCCAGCCCTGGCTTTGCTCTGTCCCGTTCACGCTCTGCGTATGTATGTGGACAGAACTCAAAGCATCAGGACCTCAGACCAGCTCTTTGTCTGCTACGGAGGCCAGCAGAAGGGAAAGGCTGTCTCCAAGCTAGAGCCCTGCACGGGCCTCAAATCTAGGCCCTAGCCCGGCCCTGGCCCGAGACGTCCAGGCCCTAGCCCGGCCCGTGTCCGACAGCTCATCAGAATGATCAGCCCGAGTCCGACCCGAGCCCGTTCATTTAAAAAAAAAAAAAAAAAACTTACACCGCCTGCCCTATGTTGCAGTCATTTAAACAGATGTGTTTTGTCCTCAATAGCAAAGTAGTTACCGTTTAGTTTATTTTCATTTCTTTATAAAGTTAATTAAGACAAATGTTTCTTTTTATTTATTTTTTTATGACGACCAAGCACCCGACAGTGAGTTAAACATGTTTGATCCATTTATAGCCTCTCAAATCAACACTTTACTTGGCTACAATAAACATCCATAGATATAAAACAACTTAAGCATATCACACAGACAGTTAACGTTAGTTTAAACGTTTGTTAAACGTTTATTGTCATTTTTGAAAAGCTGAGGCAAACTGCTCTGCTGCTCAGTCGCAACAGCGCTCGTGAATGCATTTATAATACAATACAATACAGAGAATGCGTTGCAATCTAAACAAAATCAAATAAATGACATTAAAAACAAACATGCAGGTTATCTTACCTCAAAAATCAAGTCTTCACTACAGAACATGGCCATTCGTATTTCCAATAGTTTCCAACAGACTCATGAAACTAAAGTCCAATCAAACAAAAAACAAGACAACCTCCTAACATGGCTAAAAACAGTCTCTTACAGAGCATCGTGCAGAAAAAGCACAGCATCCACTGTGGAAAGTTTTAATCCAGTCGTACTTTTTCCAGCTGCGCTGAAGTCACGCTCACTACTTCTGCTGCTGGCGGGACACTAAACACAGAGCGAGCCGGTCGTGCGGATCGCGCCGCCGGGAAACCTGTGTGCGCGTGTGCGTGAGCAGACTGTCAGTCATATATGTCAGTATGATAGGTTATAAAACGTCTTTCTATGTTTGCTTTTCAATAGTCATCTTCTCATATTTTATTTTAATTAATATCTAAAATAGGCTATAAAAAAGATAAGCCTAAAACAGGCCCGAGGCCCGGCCCGTGTGTGAACTATGACATTAAAATTGGCCAGAAGCCCGGCCCTAGGAGTGTAAATAAGTCTCTACTCCAAGCAGAGGATGGCCCACTGGATAGTGGATACCATCGCCTTGGCTTACCAAGCTCAAGGCGTGCCCTGCCCACTCAGGTTGCATGCACACTCCACGAGAGGCGTTGCATCCTCCTGGGCGCTGGCTCATGGCACCTCGCTAACAGATATCTGGAGGCTGGGCGACACCTAATACGTTCGCTGAGATACTATAGCCTACGTGTAGAGCCGGTGTCCTCCCGTGTTCTCACCCTAAACGGGTAGAAACACTGAGAGGCCCGGCTCTGTTGGCTTGCTGCACCCTACTGTGCAATCTTATTGCTCCAGAGTGAAAAACCTGTCGATTCCTCCAACACCCCTTGGCCCGGACATGGCGGAGCGTCCGGAGCCAGGCCCCTGTCCGCTGAATCCTTGAGAGCCGGACTTGGGCTGGGTTCCATATGTGCGACCCTTCGGGGATCCCATATGTGTATATGTTCCACGGCTGCTCCTAAGTCGGAAGCCCGTGTCTTTCCCTTGGGCTAAGTCACCCATTATATCATATGCAGTAAGCCTTCGGGTTAGTCCATATGTGTTTTTCACATAACTCACTGAAGAAAGTGGGCACGCTTTCCCAGCGTTATCCAAGTCTCACTGTATGGGTTATAAAGGAACAACAGTGTAAGACACACTCCTCCTATCGTCCTTTTAGACAAGAAGGTGCAGAGGCTTGCATGGGGCGCTTGTGGTCAGCGACTGTCTCTCAGTAGGCTCAGTCCGACCTACGTTGTAGTGACTGACCGATAGGGAATGTCTGGTTAAATATGCTAACCCTCGTTCCCTGAGGGAGGGAACGGAGACGTAGGTCCCGTCGCCGCATCTGCTGCTGCCCGCCGGGGGGCCAGCTTCCCAAGTTTGGCTCCTCAGCAAAAAACTGAAGTGCAATCACACAGCCGCTCGTTATATACCCGCGCTGACGAGGACGCACAGCTGTTGCAAATGATTGCACGCCAATGTGCATTGGCTTGTTTTAGATTCACTCAAAGTAAATTGGCTCTCTATTGAGATTCCTATAGGTCAGTCCGACCTACGTCTCCGTTCCCTCCCTCAGGGAACGAGGGTTACCATATGTAACTGGAAAAACTTAAATCGTGGGAAAAACTTAAGATCGATGCTCGGGCGTTTGTACTTCCTAGCTCACTTTCTCATGAGTGAATTTTCTGGGCGGAAAAACAGAGAAAGAGGAGGCTATCTTTCCTCCTTATGATGTCATACCAACGAGATTCAAGATCAGCCCGCCTAAGCTTTAATTTTCTCAAAGGGAGTGAAAGATAGACAAAGCTCGGCTTACACCAACTGAAATTTCTAGCCACTGGGGGACCACAAACAGGCCAGGGGAACTCATATTAATGTTAAAAAACCTCAGAAAGTGAAAATTTCATGTCATGGGACCTTTAATATTCCAATAATTCTATAATTTTTATAATAACAATAATGTTTTACATTTAATATTTGACACTTCATGAAATCATACAAGACTGGCATTACTTTTATGAGCAAGAGAAAAATATAGATATTCTGAAAAAAATAGATATTCTGCAAACTGAGGATATATAATTAGAAAAAAAAATGCTCTTTGCTTCAGATGGATGCCATGACAGAAGTGCTGAACAATTCTGATGAAGTGGAGCAGCTAATACTGAGAAACACAGGTCTGACTGATGAACTGCTCAAGAGTTTGGCAACAGCGCTCAAAAGAAGCCCATCCGAAGTCACGGTGATTAACCTTAATCTGAACCAAATTGGACCCCTGGAATTACTGTTTTACTAGACCTTCTCCAAGCCAAACCACAGATCAAAGAACTACTGTACGTATCATGCAGACATTCTAAATATGTCTAAAAATAAGCTGGCTTTACAGAACTGTTCTGATAAAGAAACTCTTGAAGGTTGTTATAAATCATTATGAATGATGGAATGTCTTTTTCTTTCTTCTTTAGATTGTTTGGAAACCAACTTGGCGATCTTGGAGTGCAGACCTTGCTCAGTGGATTGGCTGAACTTCAAAATAAAACTGCAGCGCTTGCATGGAAACTCTGACCAGATCCACTTCTCTCCAGTTAGCATTGTGATCAAAGAGTTAGACATAGGTGGAAATGGCTTTGGCAGTGATGGCCTGAGGGTGCTGGCCACATACATGAGGTATCATTCCCACCTTCAGTATCTGGGCCTGGCACAAACATCATGTTCAGACATGGAGGCTTGGACAGACTTGTTTGAAAGCCTAAAAGTGAACACTTCACTGACACACATCATCTTAGATGAAAGCAGCCTTGGGGACAATGGTATCAAGCTGTTTTCTGAGGCACTGAGATCAAATGAGACTCTAAGGAAGGTGGACTTAGATAATAATGGTTTTGGTGAGGTTGGAGGAGAATTATCTCCTGGAGGCTCTGCGCTCTGGGGGAAATGTTCTCTCGAGCACCTCAGCCTGGAGGGGAACTACATCAGCACCGCACTTATGGCCAACATACAGCAGGAGCTCAAATCTAACAGACCAGCTGCTCTGTAAATGGAGATGCATCATCAATTAATTTCTACTTTACATCTCAAACCGCAGGTGGGATGTAAATAAGACTGACATTTTTAGCACAGGACAGAGGGGAGCAAGCTTTGTGGCCAGTATGTGGGTGGCTTCCAATAATTAAAAAAAAATTGCTTTATTCAGTGATCCATCTTCTTGGGAGTTTAAACAGTGGAGGCAAAACTTCAGAGAAATATTTGCTTGGGCTCTTGACCCGGTCTTTACGCCACAAGCCAATCAGATTCTCCCACTCGCGTTTGAAGTTTGTGAATTGTCCGTGCATCTAATGGAAGCAGATATGTTCAATTTGGTTCTGAGTTATATAAGAGAGACAATTTATTGGATGACAAGTAAAATGATCTCTACCTAGAGAGCAGAAATATAGTTCTAGATAAGAATCTGCCTTAATGCTCCAGGCATTATTAAAAATTGTTGCAGAGGACTTCAAGTCTGTTATATCTATTAGGTTAACATCATAAAAATCTGACTTTTTTGTTGTCTCTGGTTCAAAGGATAAGAACAAACCTTTATATCAAAATGTTATTTTCACACATTATGTGCTTCCATCCTACCAAATGAAAGAATAAAAGTACATTTTAGGAATGTAGTGCCTGACCACAATCTCAAAAACTTTTGTCATTATATAGACCTGATTTTAAATGTTGTACTGTATTTATGCCTGATGATATTATGAAAATAGAAAACCAAACAATCAAAATGAATTACCTCTTTTGGATGTAAAAAAAATACTTGCTTGTAATACTTGAAAGAGATATTATTATTATTTAAATCTATGAACGTTTCACCCCCTGACCCACATCCACTAAAACTGATAATAAAACAGTATAAGATATAACAGTATATATTATTTGGGACAAATATTCACAATGTAAGTTCTGAGAATTCATGGCAGAACAATTTGGTACGAATTAAAAACAACAACTTTTTTTACGATTATCACTATTCTGTGAGATTTCACTGTTAACTATAACAAAATTAATGGGATGAAAATTGTTCATGAGTATATAATTTATGAGCAAGGCAACCTGGGGCCTTTTGGTGAAACTTAGAGTACAATGGCTTAATTCATAGACAACTAAATGAGTCTCAGACATTCACGTTACAGTGGAATGACATTGTTCCATCAACAAGGATGTTTGGATAAACCCAGATCAAAGCTTTTCACAATAGAAATATCTTCTGGAGGTTGTAGCTGTGCCAGGAAGAGAATATTAGCGTACCCTTTGTGTTCTGTCTGTTAGTTCATTTTCTCTTTACTGCTGATAAGTATCATGTCAGGTCTCCTTCAAAGCTTCAGTTGAGAGATGGAAGCTTGAATCATCATTTCCTTCTAAAAACATGGTAGAAAAAGAAAAAGCGCATCCATATATGTCTGAACATTCCTATAATAAGACTCATGGTTTGTGCCATTGCAGCCCTACCCCTTGTTTTTTTGCAAAGAAAGGATTAATAGAAATTGGAGTCAAGGTATGAAATGTTCATTCATTTCAAGAGATTGCAAATGATTTTCAAAAGGAACTTTTGGGAAGAATAGATGTTATATGGAAATAAAATCCAATGTACCGCTAATAAATAATCCAATTGACCTACCGGTAAGCCCACCCCCCTTAGTTAATGTTGCTACTCAGACAAACAATCAGAATTGCTAACTGTCTTACAATGACAGCTATCAGAGTCAAAACCTTGAAGATGTTTTTGATACATTTTGGACACAGGACGACCACCTCTTGTCAAGGATCATCAAGGATCTTGTCAAGTTTGTACGTTAGCATGGACTCACTAACTTTAACTACAAATGAATGAGAGTATGACAACCAGAAAATTAACGTTTTCATCTTCTTTGGGATTTTGGTTGAATCCTTAGGAAACGTCTCGGTTTATGACTATAACCCTTGTTCCCTGAGAAGGGAACGAGACACTGCGTCGATAATTCGACTCTTTGGGGACGCTCCCTAAGCATGCGCCTCTGAAGTATGAATGAAACTAATCCAATCCTGATTGGTGTTGCGTCGTGACGTAACATGTGACGGCATACCCGGAAGTATAAAAGTGACGCTGTCACAACACATACTAGCCTCGCGATGAAGCAAGACGCTCAAGGGTCTTTAAGGGGCGTGGCAACATGACGCAGTGTCTCGTTCCCTTCTCAGGGAACAAGGGTTATAGTCATAACCCGAGACGTTCCCTATCAGAGGAGAACTCGGACACATGCGTCAGATAATTCGACTCTTTGGGGAACGAGTGCCCACTAGGCCACACACCGAAACAGACCCGCCCCAGAGTTGAAACTGTGCAGTCACTCAGCAGGGGTTGAGCACGTGTGCACCGGGCGTACTGGGAAGGTGGAGACTATAGAACCTGATGAAAGTATGTGGGGTAGCCCAGCTGGCTGCCTCACAGATTTCCTGCAGGGGTACTCCCGAAAGAAGGGCCCTCAGGAAGCCATGCCTCTCAGTAGTGAGCCCCTGAGGCCCGACCGCGTGAAGGCAGAACCGCGCACCTTGTGAGCCTCAGCAATTGCCTAGACAATCCAGTTACTTATCGTCTGCTTGGTTGCCGAGGAGTCCTCTCTTAGGTGACCCAAACATATGCTAACGACTGGTCGCCCTTCTCCAGAGGCGGACCTTCCACAGGTATACACTCAAAGCTCTGACGGGGCAGAGCAGAGTGAATCTCTCGTCTTCCACCGACACATGTGGTGGAGGATGGAAGCCTGAGGGACTACAGAACGAGCCGTAATCGAAGGAACTTTGAGGCATGAGCCTGGACTGGGTCCAAAAGGGCCTTTACTCTGCCAGGCGAACTCCGAGCAAGCCGGCGTCACCGCAGGGCCTGGAGATCTCCCACCCTCTCAAGTGAGTAATAGCTAGCAAGAAGACCATTTTAGTGTTGGTCCTTAGCGAAGCTCGACTCTAAAGGTTCGGAGGGGGCCAGGGATGACGTTTCTAGAACTATTGCCAGGTCCCGGGCAAGAACCCTGGACCTGGTTGCCGGCCTCATCCTCCAAGTACCACGGAGAAACCGAATGACCAACTGGTGCCTCCCCAGAGGTCCACCATCCAATGGCGCTGTGAAAGACGAAAATGGCAGCCCCTTTTAAGGTTAAAGGGTCACTTCACCCATTTGCATTAAGCTTTGTATCTTTAGAAACCCAGTCATATTTTTGAATGGACATGGTTTATTCCCTTATTTTCCCATGAGATGGGAGAAATAAGATTTAAGTGCTTTACTTCCTGCTTATCATGACGTAAAAAAAGTCGTCATTTTGCGTCACGATAAGCAGAAAGTCATATTTCATTAAAATCTTTAGAAATACAAAAATTAGCTCATTATTGAATAGTTTCGCCTGACTAACATCCAGGTATCATGCAGTAATTCACCAAACGAAAATAAATACAAACGAGGAGTAATTCACTATTAATTTGCCAATGTAACGTGAACGAGGTTTGTTGAGGACCTAGACGAGCACACAGACGAGCACACAGACGTTTGTGTTGTGATAGTTTCGCCTACAGAACATCCAGGTATCATGCAGGAATTCACCAAACGGAAATAAATACAAATGAGGAGTAATTCACTAATGAGTTTGCCAATGTTACGTTAACGGGGTTTGTTGTTGTGGGAAGAAGGAGGCAGGAACCGGCGAACATTTAAGCATTTTAATAGTAAAATGAACAAATACAAAACGTATAAGCCAGCAGCCCCTCATTGGCGACTGCTGTAACGTTACACACAACAGAAACAAAACACAACATAAAATCAGGCCTGTTTCTCTCTCGTTCTGCCGTCATCGCTCCCCGTTTTATGCTTTCGCTTTCTCCGTGAGAGACGCAAGACCGGTGCGCGCCTCACAGTGTGTCTTTCATTATCAGTCTCTGTTATAACTCACGCCACCAGCCTCATGCGGACCGCCTTGCCTCTTGAAGTTACATCCCTCGCCTCGATCATTCCTGCTCGCCACAGCCAACTGACACATTTTGTGTGAAATGAATTTCAAACTCCGGTGACAGCTAATGTTAGCCTAGAAATCTCAGACGCACCCTAGCGGCAGCAAAAATTATTTTGCCGCAAAGTGTGGTCTAGCAACTCTCCGTTGACTTTCGAAGTGGAAAAACCAAACTCTGGTAGGGCCAATCACATCGTGTATAGAGTCGGCGGCGGGCTTAACATAATGACGACAGAGTTGAGACGGTAAGAGCAAGCTCTGGACATACTCGGTTTTAGTCGTTCATCCTCGGATGCGGCCGGCGCGCGTGCGCTGTTACAAAAAAGCTGTGGCGAAACGATCAACTTGTCATTTTTGCCGCAGTCGTGCTGTGTGCGTCGAGGATAAAGGCTTTACTCCGTGTCAGCGCGCGCTCTGATCGGTATAGGCGCACGGACCTCTCCCGAATCATCTCAAGCAAGCACCACTACTCCGCCCCGTTTCCCTCGTAAGCTGATATTAGTATTTAAACATTCTCTATGATATTATTTTTTTAATGACACACTGTCTCTTGCTCTCTCATGCACACACACACACACACACACATACACATATACTTTCTCTCTCTCACACATATGTAGCTAGTTATAAACTCTTTAGACTTTTAATGATTAGTGTTTTATTCTTAAAGTTTGTGGGTTGTGTAAAAACAAACAAATCCCTTATTTTGGGATGGATTCTGGGAAATCTCCCTTATTTTCAATGTTCAATGTTGACAGCTGGACTGGATACGGTAAAAGTTTAATAATATATCAACTTGCTCCGCTGAGTACGTCACATTCTTCGTTGCTCTGATTGGCTTTAGCGCTATCCAATTGCGTGCAGAGAGAATTTGAAAGACAACCGTTTATCCCGCCCCTCGGATTGAGCCCTGTCAATGAAGAGTTTCCAGACCTAACATCTTGATGTAGGTCTGGCATGCCAGCTTAAGTTTGTAATGTCTTCAGCCTCTGTACACGGAAAGCGAGCTGAATTCTCTGGTTGTGGGCTCTCCCATAGACTGGATGTTCCAGGTTGCAGTGGGTGTGGCTTGCTGAGGAGCCTGGTGCATTGTGGGACATGTCGTTTTTTCATATACAGGCGCCCCTTGGTTATTTTCTGTCTTTTCTCGGTCAAGAGGGCACCAAATTAAAAAAATATTTTACATTTTGACTGACATATATGTGATGTGATCTGGGAAAACCCACCACATGGTGAAATTTGACATATTACAGGTTTTGATACCATATTAAAGCTGGGTTCAAGCCCTTTCCAAATCTGTTTTTATTTATTTTATTGGTTGTCTGTAACAAAAGTTATGGTTATCTTAAGTCAGCTGATCGCTATGATTTTCAGAAACAGAATTTTGAGAAAACAGGTTTAAATAACTGTCACATCCTGCTAGCGCGACGACTGGCGCTCCCTTTTTTATTGCCTTTTTTACATATCACATATTTTAGTAATCATCATAGATTGGGTATCATTCTAAAGCTTACAAACTCAAAATTCATCCTGTGAAAACCGTTTTGAAATTGGACGATTGAGAGGCGAGCAAGGTCTTTTAGACGAGCAACTTCAAACTCTGTTGTTCTCTTGTGCTCCGCATCATACCACACGATAACGCTGGATAAAAATAAATAAATAAATAACTTGCGTGCCGTTGTAGTTCACCCAGGACTGGACTTTATTCTGTTATGTGGTTTATTTTGATAGGTGAACTGTCTTTGTAGTGTTAAGAGAAGGAGAGCTAAACGGGAGATTTGTGTTTCCCCTATGGTGTTTCCCCTCCGCTCCGCCTGCGTGCATGTTATTAAAGTGAAACGCAGTCTTTTCAGCTGGTCATTATAAATCGCTATTTTTCTGCAGTAAACTAGTGAATTTCCCCAAGTTATATTCAGAGATGATAAACAAGATGTTATAGAATAATAATTTAATAAAAAACAAATTTTGACAAAAAACTGACATTCAGTCTATTTTAGACTTTACTGAAAACGTTCCAGCGCGACATCCGACGGGTTTTCCCAGATCGCATCACATATGATCCACTTTCAATAAAGATTAATGTTGCAATGGGTGAAATGCTCCTTTAAGAGTGGACGGGAGAGAGACTTGACAGAGAAATCGATCTCGGAGAAAATCCAGAACTGAAGCCACCGGGCAGTTCACTGGATCTAACTCATGTCCTCCACACCGAGTGACAAACACATTCCACTTGAGGCCATATAATCTCCTGTAGAGGGAGCCCTAGAGTTAAGTATGGTGTCCACCACTCCAGCTGATAACCCAGCATTCAGGTACTGAACCCCTCAGAGGCCAGACCCACAGCTTCCACAGCTCTGGGCGAGGGTGGAAAATTGTGCCCTCCGATTCAAAATCCTGAGATCTAAAATCGGCCTCAACCCCCCATCCTTTTTTGGAACTATAAAGTACCGGCTGTAAAACCCAGACTCCTGTCTAGCGGAAGAATAGCAGATGTCTTCTTGTTCCATCACCTGAGCCTGCTCTGGAACCATTGTAGTCTGCACCACCCCAGAAAAGTTGGGGGTGCGGTGCGCGAACTGCAGTCTGTACCCAGATTTTACTGTCTGCAGGACCCATGCAGATATGTTGGGAAGATGACTCCATGCCTCTACAAAATCTACTAAGGGTACCAGCCTCTCGAGACTGGCCTCCGGTGTTTCTCGTGCATCTTTTCCGACTACCTGAAGCAGGATACCAGCAGGCTGGTAGTCGATACGGTCTTTGTGACCACAACCGATGCTTTATTATAATATTTTTGCTGGAAACTGATGCGGCCCGAAATGCTGCTAACAGCGGGCAACATACATCTTTTCCTAGAGGGCCCCGCTGCGAGAACAACCTCGGTTGTTCCTACAGCGGAGGAGACAGCCCTCCCGAGGTCCTGCCCCAGTTAGGACCTCTTTCCCGAAGTCCTCCTAGCCTGAATGACGTCCCTCATGTCGCCCTTCTGGCCGGAGGACTTCGGTTATCTGAGAGCATTTCCTCTGTTGCCAGGTTCCCGGAGGAAGGGCTCTAGAGGCAAATGCTCTCTTTTTTGCACCACTCGGTGCGAGGAGCTGGTCGATGGCTGGGGCTGATCGCTTTGCCCCACCCTACTCAATTTGGCTTTTGATTTACCGGGGGGTACTGCTGGAACGCCGCAGATTGTTTTTCACCTCCTGGAATCTGTCGAACGACCGAGTTAACGCCGTTGCCAAACAGGCCAGAAGGCGAAAGTGGCGCATCCAGCAGAAAAGACCTATCCTTTTCCTTAATGCCAGAGAGATTCAGCCACAGATGCCTCTCCGTAGCCACCATGGCCGCCATAGAGCGGCCGATGGTGCGGGCCGTCTCTCTTGTGGCCCGGAGAGACAAGTCTGTGGCTTCCCTCAACTCCAGCACATCCTTAGGAGTCGGCCCCTCCCCCTCATCCAAATCTTTCAGGAGATCGGCCTGGTATGCCTGCAAGATCGCCGTAGTATGCAGACATGAACCAGCCCGACCTGCCGCCATGTAAGCCCTCCCAATAAGAGCAGATGTTTCCCTGCAGGGCTTACTAGGCAACACCGGGGTCTTTAGGGAAGACGCCGACTCAGGCGAAAGATAGCCTGCTAGAGCCTCTTCCACCTTCGGCATCTTCCCATAGCCTACGTCCCGTGCCCCCAAAACGTTACTATAATCAATAACGCTGGGGCTGAAGACACAGGACAAGTGCAGTTTATCCCAGGATCTCACAATCTCTTTATGGAGATCGGGGAAAAACGGCAGACCCCGGCACTGAGGCTGTGACCTGTGCTGCAGGAAACGCTCGTCAAGTTTACTACTAACTTGCGTTCCCTGCTCATTTTGTGGCCAGCTGATGTTTAGTCTGGCCACAGCGCGAGTCACAACCTCAACAAGCTCCTCATAGCTTTGGCTTTGGACCGGCGCGCTGAACTCACGGTCGTCCGCATCAATGCTGAGCACATCCACTTCCTCAGAAGCAGATAGCTCAAGCATTGGGACCTGATCGTGGGCAGGAGAAACCGCAGCGCGGGCTCCCACACCACTATCAGAGGCTGCGGGACCAGCAGACGGAGAGCGAGAAGATGCCTCAACAACCTCGCTCTCCTCTGCTAAGTCCCGCTGCGAACCCCAAGATTTCAGCCGCTGCATCGCCTCAACGAATGCGGGACCAGAACCCTGGGGAACGTGAGCCTGACCGTGCTCATTGAAGCACGCCAGCCGGGAGCGCAGCACTCTGATCGGCATTGCATCACAATCTACACAGGCAGCCCCCTCGAGAGCCGCCTGTGCGTGCTGCACTCCCAAACAACTCACACAAAGAGAGTGTGTGTCCCCACCCATAATAAAACAAGGGCAGGGATGCACACACTTCTTGAATTGTTTTTCAGCCATTTCACTTTCACAAATCACTTTCTCACAGACAAACAACACCAAATAAGACAGACAGTTTCACATGTAGCACTTGCTGAAGAGCGAAAGCTAGTGTGTGTTGTGACAGCGTCACTTTTATACTTCCGGGTATGCCGCCACATGTTACGTCACGACGCAACACCAATCAGGATTGGATTATCATTCATACTTCAGAGGCGCACGCTTAGGGAGCGTCCCCAAAGAGTCGAATTATCGACGCAGTGTTGAGTTCCCTCGATAGGGAACTTGGTTACTGTGCCAACAGCAATGATAAATTAGCCAGGCTTCAGTCGTATTGCGCAGATAATTGGTTCGTTGGCGCAAATATCACACTTTTGAAATGAGCTGGTGAACAGTACGGTAATTCAAAACATGAATACCTATGCCCATCCTCTCAGGATACCTGGAATCAATGTTACAAGTACCCCAGGTACAGTATATCGTATTACCGTTTTTTGTAGCATCAACACCATCAAAACAATGAGAGCATCCGAACTTCCAATGTTTCTATGGCACTAAAACCTAAAGTTGTCCGAGTTCCGGACCCTGTGCAACTGATACTCAACTGCCATTGACTCATCTGCGTTTGAGGGGAGGTGCTTACCGATGGGTCAATTACCGAATGTCAAGTCAAAAAGGTTCACCAACTACAGAAATTGTTTTTAAAAAACACTTTTAAAAGAAATGAAACGAGATCCCAACTTCTGAGGCATTCCTGGATTCTGATCCTAAAGCCTTAAACAATTAATCTGCTTTGAAGAGAAAAGCCTTTTCTACTTCTGTGCCAAGAGACAGTACACTCTGCTCAGCCATGGCCTTCATGGGTATGCAGCTTACGAAAATGTTTTGCTACTAGTTTTTGCTAGTTTACTGGCATGAGACTCAAAAACAAAATGAGAAACAAAATGTGCATTTACTAAACAAAATCCTAGGAACCAAAAAGGTGAAGAGCAGAACGGAGATATTGTTTTTTTATTTATTTTTTATTTTTTCATGGATCAATATATAGTAAAAGCCTTAGGAGTGTATAGGATAGAGAAAATATAGTTATTTTAAAAGAACTGTTTGTTTTTTCCCTTCCATGGTAGTGATGTACATGGAAGTGCATCAACCCCTTTTTCAATGGACAGTTGTCTGAAAGGCAAGTATAAATGCACTTCTTTGACAGTAACAGACAGTAGAGACTTGGTGTGGAGGGTGTGTTTGTGCAGTTTCAGCTGGCAAGTGTTTTTGTTTGCTAAATTTTGGGTCAGACTGCAGAGTCTCTGTTTGCTTCCTCTACTCAGTGCTTTAGACCTGTCTGTCTGAAACATGTTTTTCTCACAATTAGTGAAAAAAAAAATAGTTTTCTACAAGAAATTACAAAGACATTTACAATTTTACATCAATAATATTCTGCTACAGTTTTACATGATTTCCCAAATATTAGATTAAGGTTGGTTATAAGCAGGGGCAGTTTCTTTATTAGGGCGACGTGCCACCAAAGTGCGAAAAGGACTTTTTAGATCACATTCGCATTCAACCACAGAGTTACGCTAGCCGTCATTGTTGTTCTGCCTCTAAATATAGATTAATATTGTCCTACAAAGTTCATATTGATTGTTTTCAAACAGAAAAAAAATAGATTTTTTTGTATAATACCGAATTTTTCTTTTTTAGCTTAGCAGTAAAGATACATCATTATTTAACAATTAGCCTACATTCAGTCCTGCATTAATAATTCAGTTTGTTTTGTTTTCTTTGGCAGAGAACAGCAAATGTACTTGCTTTAAACAACCTTTCCTTAAAGATTCCTCCTAAAACAGCCATTTGAATTGCTTTAAAGAGTACATCCTGGGGAGATCTCTCTTGCCACATCCAGTGGTGATTCACATCCAGAGGGAGCTGTGCACGGAGAAGTGCAGCTTTTCACCCCTCAGTGCTTTGGCGTTCAGAGCAGATTTCAGATTTCCTGCAGTAAGGTTTCATAAGCAAGCATGGGTGGTGAGCATCTTTTTAAAGATGTCTTTCCATCCGTTTGTTTCTGGATGTGGTCATTTCCTAGCTTCATCTGATGGCCATAATCACTCTCACATGCCTAGGTGTTCTAGGCATGTCCCTCTGGGAGGAGACCTCTGGGAAGACCTAGCTCACGGGAGGAACTAAATCTCCCCGCTGGCTTGGGAATGCCTCAGTGTTCCCCCAGAAGAGCTGGAGGAAGTGTCTAGGGAGAGGAAAGTCCCTAGATAAGCGGAATATGATGGATGGATCGATTTATTGCCCCAGCCCTACCTCAGAGATCTGTCATTTGTAGTACTGCCCCACGACTCTGTCCACACTGTATGTCAGGGGTTCTCAACTCCAGTCCTCGAGACCCACTGCTCTGCATATTGTGTATGTCTCCCTTATTTAACACACCTGATTCAGATCCTCAGCTTGTAAGGAGACATCTTAACGAGCTGAGGATTTGAATCAGGTGTGTTAAATAAGGGAGACATACACAATATGCAGAGCAGTGGGTCGCGAGGACTGGAGTTGAGAACCCCTGCTTGGTCTTGCTCACAGACACCTCGACACTTGGTCAGGTGGAACCGGGAATTGAACCACCAACCTTCTGGTTTGTAGACAACCTACATGAGCCCGAGCTCAGAGGAACAGCAGCTACAACAATCCCCAGAGTAAGCCACATCCCTTCCATGAATTAAATGAATTAAATAATGGTGAGAAAATAAAAAAAGGATTCAATTAAACCTTTTCAATTAAAGAGTTTTCTGCAATGCATGCAAACTTTTTTCCACAGGCTCACAAGTAATTTATTTCACAGTATTTGGTCTCATAAATGCCCAAAATTATGCAATATTCGACCACAAACATCTGACAAAATCCTCTGTGGACTGTATGAGGCAGCTTATTTCTTCAAAATCTAAATGCTTATATTAGCACTTCCACTTTTAGTATGTCAATAAAATGCACAGACCAATCTACTACAGCAAGTGGTTTCACAAGAGTTCTGTGAACATTAGAACTCTTTAGAAATTAGAAATATTAACTGATGTCCAAACAAGCCAGGAAGTATTCAGAAGAAACACTCAGTGGAATGATTTGCTGATACACAGTGAATATTCACTTTCATAAACCCAAGTGGGATCATTCATATCCTGTATATTTACTGAGGAACGTATAGCCGTCTATTCTGTAGACTCATTAATGAGAACGTTTTTATATAAAATATTTCTGTAGTAGAAATAGACAGGCACCTAATGAAGAGTGAGATTCAAATCAGATTGGGTGAAGATAAGAGAGATGTGGTTTATCTGTGAGATTTATCAGCATTGTGTTACTGGCATGAGTTCAAGTAGCTGCTAACTCGGATTTCTGAAATAGGAAGTTCTGTAATAGATTTCTTGAACTGTCTGGTTTTCGATAGAGTGAGCTAATCTGAAATTTTTTCGATCAGCTAATCTGAAATTTAATTTCATGGCAATGAATTCCAATTAGCTCCAGTCCAGATCAATATAAAAAATATTTAATGTCCTCATCTGTTTGTTAGGATTAAGTTATGCCTGGGTAGGTATGTAAATGATTGAAGATTGAAATGAAGAAATGTTGTAATGGCTGATAAACTCTAATAAATGAAGTACATTTTTATTTAGCTATTCACTGATTAGAGCTGACCAACCATTATATTTGAAATCCAACTTATGATAAATAAGTTTAAATTTTAAATCTTTCTTATCCAAAGTTTCCTATGGTGGTATTGATGTTATCCAGCAACAGAGTTACTTAAAATTTGAGCAATGACATGCCAGACAATCTGTTACATTTACTACTACACTTTGAAGGCTGATGGAAAGCCAACCAAGAGGCAGAGAATAAAGTAAGGTTGATCTATGAAGTTATTTACATGCTAAAAATGTTACCCATGGAAAGATGGTTGTTTCTTTCTTCGCTTTGTCTTAACTGCTGTTAGACATTTTCTAAAAAATCTACTTTACATTTCATTAATTTGCTCCTGCTGTTGCTGCTTGATCTCTCTGAGAAATGTTCTGGATCATTTTTGACAGACCACTGAAATGGATCATTTTAATTCAAATTTACAGTAATGAGAGGAACATGCATGTATGCATTAATGATTACACTAGTAGAACTGTTGTAAAATAGATTATGAAACATAAAAAGATGTGGAAAAGAGAATTAAAATTAGTTATTTTTTATAATTTCTACATAATTTCTCTGATCATAATAATATATTTCCAAAGTACTTAATACTGTACATTACAGTACATGTACAAATTACTTAAATACATCAGAGTGCCCTCAATAAAAGAAAACAGCATCAATCAGCATCAAGGGGTGGTGATGGTGCAGTGGATAAGACAAATGCCTTTGGTGTGAGAGACCCGGGTTCGAATCTACTGCGAGACACCAATGAGTCCCTGAGCAAGACACTTAACTCCTAGTTGCTCCAGAGGTGTGCAACCCCTGACATATAACAGTCGCTTTGGATAAAAGCGTCAGATAAATGTAAATGTAATGTACAGTATATAATTTTTGGCCACCAGGGTTCACTAATCTCTTAAGGGGGTCGCACACCGGACGCGCAGCGCCGCGCCGCGCGCCGCGCAGCGCCACGTCTTTAAAATTCGAACACATTATTCTCTATGAGTGTACACACACCGGCAGCGCCATTCGGCGTCTGTCCGCGGCGCCCAGCGACGGCTCAGGACCGTGTTCAAAACCCTGCAGTGCCACAGAGCGCCATTTACATAGTTTTATATCAAATTTAAATTATTTTTGTCTCAAATCGTTGCTGATGGGTCCTGACTTCGCCCTATCCTGCAATATACATTTCGTTTTGCATTCATTTACAGAAATCAGCTGCTTGAATGACAATTGCTGATGTTATTGGATTTTTCAGGTGAGATTCTCAATTCATTCAGTTAACGGATGCTCTGAGGTAAAGTTTTCAGACTGCAGACTCAGCAACGATTGTATTTAATTGTGCAGTACAATAATTACATAGAACAGACATTATCTTCATCTCCTGTGATTAAACATCACAATATTGCTGGCCATACACTGATGAGAAAGTGCGCGTCCGGTGTGCGATACCTTGAGTTGTCCTAGACGCGGCGCGGCGCTGCGCGTCCGGTGTGCGACCCCCTTTACAATAACAAAGCCGTATATTGATGACGCAAAGCATCAAGCTGAATTACTGTATGGATCTTGTCATCAAGCTGATAGATCTTTTATGGATGAGTGAATAACTGGGATTGGGATGAAGCAGGGAGCGATTGCTAATGAGAGATGTATACAGTAACCATTGACTGGCAACTCCTCACCCCTGCTGACACGTCCCATTTCCTTGGTTAAAAATCACAATTTTCTCACGATTTACAAATAATTGGAAACATTGAGGATATTGCAAGTAATCAACTAAACAAAATATATAACATTGGCCTAGTGTTTTTTTGTGTGTGTGTGGATATTTTACTGCAAAAATCCTACATATTGTACCTTTAAAGTTAAAAATAAGACGAACAATTTCTAACTAGTTGGACTGCTGCTTGGATGTGATTTTTAACATTCACTTTGCCTATAAATATTCCCATAGCTGTAGAAGCTCTTAAGAGCAGAGAGAAATAACTTGAATCTGTAGCATTTAAACAATTTTAAGCAGAACTCCTCATCAATTCTGAGATAAAGATGTGCAAAAATGAGTACATGTTTCTGTCAGTACCAGCACACATGTTTGAAGAAAGACTCAAAATGAGGAATGACCTCACACTAGCTCCATTTTCTTTGACTTTGGCCCAACATTACACCTTCTCACAAGTAGGATCTATGCAAATACCTTACAGGCCCAGATGCCTGAAATGCCTCTTTGACAAATAGCCCCTTCATAGGCCCTTCTGATCCAGCTGACATCATAAGCTTCCAGTGTCCGTTAATCAGGTTAAGTAAATCTGTAAACGGGAAAAGATACATTATTTGAAAGGCAGTTAGGGTTTTTGTGTAGGACGAAAGTACAAAATCACAAACCGTAAATATATTGTGGATTGAAGATCCAAATGCCTATCATTGTAATTGGCAACTTCAATTTCTCTTGCAGTCTAAAAATCTTAAAAGTTATGGTTTTGGGACATTCACAATTCAGTCAATAACAACATTGCTGGGCTAGGATTCTGCCCTTTGTAGAGTAAGAAGGCAGACAATCTTCCCCCAGTCCTGTTTACATGGAAAGTGGAAAGGATAAATACTCCAATAGAAGTGGACTTGTTGAGTATAGCTGTACTACAGATAGATGTTTTAGCTGTGTGGTGGTAGTATACTGTGCATGGGGTTTATCAAATCTTTATAGAGGCAGCAGTCCAAGTCAGTCTCTTTAAAAGGTGATTACTGCTATTAGAGAGGGTTTGTGGAGTTGGATAACATCTGTAACACTAATTTTATCTCAGTGCAATACAGTAATTATTCCATCATAGCATGAATAAATCTCTCAATAAGTAAAACTGGCTGTGTCTATAGATAGATTACACAACATTATAATATTATTTTCTGATTAAAGTAAAAGTAGCAGTGCCTGGGATAGACTTTAAGAATCACCTAAGCTAGAACACAATCTATTCCTGTTTACAAGAAATAAGCCTGCTCTTGAGCAGGTTTGAGCTTATGGACCTGTTGTTATGACAGAAACTCCGGGATGAAATTCGAAGAACCTAACAATCATATAAACAATCATATAAAATTGTTGACAGTAAAATCCAGACAACCAAGTAATCCACATTTGAAGAATGGGCTCTAGGATCAAGGTATTTGGTGTTGACATTGTGGTTGTATTGTGCATTATTTTCCATAACATTTGAAAGGCCTTGGAGAAATTTGAAAGGTTTGCATATTCTGGGAATATTTTTGTCCATTTATAAGTAATGGCTCACACTGCAGTCCAGAGGAGTCAAAGAACCTTAAGGCTTGTGTGCATTTCTGAACAACTTTTTTCCCTCATCTGTTCTGGAATGTTCTTTGATTGTGGTAATGTGTTGAAACTTTGTGCTGATGACTTATCTCAGATAAAAAGGTTCACTATATTTTTAACTTTAACTCAACAGGACAGGTTGCAATCAAACCATGCTGTGTAAATCTCCTAAATCCAATTACAAACTCTGCATGCCTGGTTGTAAAGAAACAATAGACAGAAGGATCTAAATGTAGTTAGATGATATTTCTTAACAAATAATATCAAAAGTAAATCCAGAAACATAAACAGAAATCCAGACACGAAAGGAAAACAAAGTTAATTGTAATTAATTAAACAGTAATTCCAAACAAAGGCAAAACTGAAGTGAACTGAACTAAACTGTAGGTTTCTCTAGCTTTCGCTAAGTTCCATAATAATAACTCAACCTTAAGAAACCACTGCTCACTAATTGGAAAGTCTCGGGTTACTTCACTGTAAACCTGTTCCCTGAAAAAGCGTGAATGAGATGCTGCGCTCGATTCAGCGCTCTGGGAACATTTTTGTGTGACCAGCTGTGAAATGTGTGTAACAGGTCAATTGAATTGACTTCAAACTTGCTTAGCTTCGGACAGTGACATCATTGGAATGCACGCTCATCGGAGGCTATAATTGGATGTGCCACAGGTGCATTGACAAGTATAATTTTGTCTGAAGAGCAGTCCTTGGACATCCTCAGCGTGGCAATGAAGCGCAGAATCTCGTACCCGGCTTTTTCAGGGAACATGGTTACAGTGAAGTAACCCAAGACATTCCCTTTTAAAAGCTACACTTAATGCTGTGCAGAGAATACCTACACTACCACACTGGGGGTGTCTGGACCCCTCATGTTTTGTGTAGTGTTTGCTCACAAGAAAGCAAAAGGTCTCAGACGTGAGCTTGTAATGAACCTAAGCCTTTCCTGTCTCACGTCTATGGAACAAATTGCCTCTGGATATCCACCTTGCACCTTCAATTTCTATTTTTATATCTAAATTGAAAACTTAGTTTTATTCCCTGGCATTTTAATTTTCGCCTGATGCTATTTCTGTATGTTCTGTTTGGTTGTTTTTCTGTTTTTGATTTGTTTTTTTACTTTGTTCAGCACTTTGGATAGCCCTGCTATGTGTAAATGTGCTATAAATAAAATGTACTTACTTGTGATGGTGTTGACACAAGGACGTGTGAACCCTTCCGAATTGTAAAATCTTGTAAAATGTTTGTGGAGATGACCTGGCTGCTGCATCACAAACATGCTGCAGGGGGCACCCCCCACAAAGGCTAAGGACGATGCACCCCCCCCTGTTAGAATTAGCCCTGATGCCTACTTGTGAAGCTTGACTGTGCACCTTATAGGCAAGTCAAGTCACCTTTATTTATATAACACTTTTAGCATCAGGCATTAGCATCCCTTACCCAATGTGAAATTGTCTGGTTTGTGACTGCCGCCCCCTGTTACAGCCTCCATGACAAACGAACAGTTGCTCTGACTTAGTGCGGTGGACGTAGGCCTGAAGAGCATGGACTGGACAAAGGCGGACGAAAGAAGGCCTCAAGAGTGACCGGATGTATGTTTGAGAAAGGAACCTTAGACAGGTAGTCACTCAGGATGAGGATGCAAAATTGCTTTCATCATTCCTGGGGCGAAGTCTAAGCAGGATTGCAAGACAGACAGAGCTGAATCGCAAATTCTTTTCAAAGAAGTGAGAGCCATAAGAAAAAACATATTTAGAGTCAGAAGCTTGTCAGGTGCTGACTCTAGAGGTTCAAAGGGAGTCCCTACTTGCCTCTCAAGGACTATAGCTAAGTCCCATGAAGGAATATTTGTTCTAATGGGAGGCCTCAGTCGCCTGGCCCCACAAACAAATCCAGACTCTGTTTGGCCAACACAGCGCTATCTGTAAGGGACAAGTCCCTTCTTGGCGAACTCTGGCTAGAACTCCCAGTAGCAGAGAAACCAGGAGAAATGCATACAGGCGCATTCTGGGCCATGTATGCGCCACTGTGTCCAGACCCAGGAAAGCTGGGTTACTCATACAGAAGTAGAGGGGACATTGCGCTGTCTATTCAGAGTCGAAGATGTCCACCTCTGCATAGTAAAGTCTTTCATAGATTTGTTTCACTACCTTGGGGTGGAGTTTACACTCTCCCATTGGTATTATCTGTCTGGACAGTAAATCTGCCACCACCTTCAGATGTCCAGGGATAAAGACTGCTTTCAGTGACATGAGGTTGTCCTGTGACCAAAGCGTCATTGTGTGCCATTTCACCACTAGCGTTGAGGTGGTTCTGCATGGCTTAGTGGAGAGAGTTGGTTTCTTTAATGAAGATGCCGAACCAGGTGAGAGATTGCTTGCAAGTGTCTCTTCACCCTGTGGCATTATCAAACACCCCCATGACTTTGCACCCACAATTGTCGAATATGTCAATGTCGAAGGCGCAAAGACACAAGAAGTATATGAGAAGAAGAGACCACTCCTGGCCACCAGACAGAAATCTATCTTCCAGTTTAGAGCATTTGGGGGTTTCTTGTTCGTGTGGTCAGTCTAACTGTAAACTGGCCACCACGCGAGTAACCACCCTGAGTAATTCCTTTATCATTACATGAGGAACGGTCAGACGTAGGCAATTTATAATCCATACAATATTCAAGAGATTTGTCATCCTTCAGCCGAGCCGATGAGGCGCCGGACCCATCTCTCGCCCATCACCAAAATCCATACGAGGCGAGCACAGAGCATCTTAACCGCAAATAATCTACAATGCTCGCACTCGCCCTGATCCAACGCATGGGAAGCATGCTCCTCCCTAAACAAACAAAGCAATACTGGTGTGTGTCGCATTCAGCCATGAACCGTAATCACCATTTGCTTTGCTTTGCATCACTCTGTCAAATTTCACTTGTTTGACAGAGTGACAGGATAAAGAGAATTTTCTGCACACTGCTTAGTGAAAACTAACTAGAAGACAGACAGAGAGAGCTTTAAACTCACAGTTAAGACGCTTGTGGTTATTTCCCACAATAAATGTATCAAAATTCAACGTGGAATTGAAAATGCAATCCGAGCCGATCGTGTCCCCGCCCTGCCCTGTCGATCATTGCATCAAGGCAGAGGAAGTGTTGGATGAGGCCTACTTAATAGATTTTCATTATACTCCTGCCGTTCCATCACTAACACCAATCTTGGAAACTGATAATGTTGCTGATAATAAATAATGGAAAATATTTTCTCACTCTTTGTCTTCTTATATATCAATATGCTACCATAATTTCCTATTCTAATCAATTTGATAAACGAGTTATCTAAAAGTAATCAAAAAGTAGTCCGATTATATTACCTTAAAGGTGCCATGTGTTAGAACTGAGGTAAAAATATGCAAAACAATTGCTACATGCATCAAAAGAATGAGAAGAAATAAGGGCAATGATGTCATTAAAAAATTACAAGTTATAGTGCTGCAGAGATATCAACCTGAATTAGCATGCCAAATTACTAGCCATGGCCCGACAGGTGTCATAATACCAGTTTCGTCAATGGGAGGCAGTATGCGGGCAACATATCCACCAGCCAAACTGCAGTACATGAATAACTCGCACGGCTTGTGGGCGGACTTGAACCTGATGTCAATCGTGTCGAAGGTACAGCCCACTACTACATATCAGTTCAGGGAAGAGAGCGGAAGAATGGCTTTGGTCCCTTGGCAAGAGACCCCTACCACCACCACAACCACCCGCTCCAGGAAAAAAAACGCGCTCGGAATCACCAATAAAATCGGATAAAAAAGGAGCAGAACCAGAGCAAACATATATTATGTTTATTAAATTGCTTTCCTGAGGTAAATCTGACATATTTGTTCTCCAGCAATGTTATTGACCTCTGCACGCTGATTAAAAAAAATGATCGGTCAATCGATATTATGTATGAGGAATACATTTTGGTAAGTTGTAGCATACTGTATGTTTCAACAGTGTTTTGCTGCATCCCAATTCACATACTATCCATCCTAAATAGTATTCGAAAATAGAATTAGTGCGTCCCAAATCGTATTATGTTGAAATGAGTGTTTCGAACCCGGATGGTCTACTTTTTCCGGTCAGAATCCGAAGTGTAGATCGATGCACACTCTTACGGCTGATATTGCCCACAACCCATTGCGCGTTGGACGAGGATTTGGTTAGAGAACTACAAACACGAGTAAAAAGTGTTAAAAAAAACTACAGACACGGAGGACGTGCGAGTCCCGCGGTTATGGTGAGAGGTTTAGATAAAGAAGTTTGAGTGATTAATTATCACTGTCTAACCTAACGAAAATTTATTTATTAAATGTTCTCCACATTATGTTGCATCTGCAGCAGCATTGTAAACTTTTGTAAGGATACGTTTAGCCATTACTTTTTAAATGCATCATTATCAAATTGCAAAACATGAGGAAAGTATCCGCATGAAAGACCCATGACTGGCAGATTAATGTGCTCCGATACGGTAGGCAATCAAATTAGATTGAATGGAGGATTTTAACTGTGACAAGATGATTGACAGGCATAGACAGTAAAAGAAATGGACACAGCGACCCCATTGATTTCATTGAGAGAGTTGAAGCTCAACATGGGCACTCACTTCCTGATAGCCAAGCGTTCTGTGCAGGCTCAAACTGAGCTTGACGACGTTGATGTCACACGAGCAAACTGACTGACTTATAGTAGCTGTGCCAAGTGAAATTTTAATTGTGCACAGCGAGGCGAAGCGCGACCTGGAACAACTTTTGGTAAGTATTCTGATTAGTTATTTTGTCATTTTGCTTCTATTTATGCCATGGGCTGACTTTAGACAGTAAAAGATTGCCTGCGAGGCTGTGCGAGCTTCTCTTCCTGTCTATACGGTAATTCTCTACTGTGCGACGGACAGTCGAAGTGGTTATGACGCAATTTTTAGCCTATTTTTACAAGAACGGCTTCTACGTGGCCATAACGTAACATACAAAGTAATGGAGCCTTTATACATTGTCATGTTTCTTTAGAAATAAATAATGGATAAATGGAGTCTTTGGACGCCTTAGATGTAAAGTTATTCGCTGTCAAAGTGATGCCAAAATGAATGGGAGTCAATGGGATGCTAACAGCAGGTGATAGTACGTTACAATGGCGGCCCCGGAGGCAGCTTCAACTTCCGGCTGATGGATTACCCCCTTGTTGACAGGGCAGTTTACAGTGACAGGATGCACGCAGCACGCGACAGAGCTGTCTGTTAAAGATGACGTGATAGTATATCCCAAAGCTTGCCTACTCTTTTGCTACACACTCAAAAGTATGTACTTTTTCTTAACAAAAAGAGTACATACTTTTAGGGCATAGTATAAGTAAGCGAATTGGGACGCAGGGTTTGTGGGTTTTTTTTTTGTACTATTAGCTAGTAGAGATGATCGGTTCACGCGGTTCTCTAGAGTAGACCAATTTAATTTCTGGAGGTATACTGCCCCCATCTGGTATGGAATGTGAAGTATAAATTTATTTTTTAGCGGACATTACACAAGGCATCTTTAAATGTATAATGTACATAATGTATTACGTTACTGACAAGAACTTTTGTCTTGCCATTTGAAATCAATGTTGTGGGTGAGTATAATAATATAACAATAAGAGTACAATCAGGTATAAAAAAATAAAAATTCTTAAAGGCTTTAAAGCAAAACTTTTAAGGCTTTTACAGCGTTCTTTTGAAAGAGTCTAATACTGGCTGTGTGCAGCCTTACTTCAGTCAGCAAAACCATAATGTTTGGATATTAGCAATCTTGCATTGAATGTGAAATTTGGTCAAAACAAACAGTAAATAAATAAAATTATCTAAAATAACTTTTCATTCTCTTAAGAATTCAGTGAAGCCCAATATATTTTCTGGTAAAATTAAGAGATGCTTTGACACACACTGAATATATTCACAGTAATTCACTTGATAAATGTCTTACCACAATGTAAGTGCAATGCAAGAAGAAAATGCACGGTGTGCTCATGATGGTTATTACAGAAAGAACAATTTATATTTATAACTTTTTAAAATGTCTGTAAATAAAGATCTGGATAAAAGCTGTGTCTAAGATTAAATGAGATTTATGAAAAACAAAATCAAATTAAAATGAGATTAAATGAAACAACAACAACAACAACAACAATAACAACAAAAACACTGGGGATTCCTGTTAATATGCTGTCCTGCTTTAACGGTGGACTTTCTTTCTAGTAAAATAACACTTGCAAGATAGACTTTCACAAGAGCAAATGCCCAAATCGGCATGAAATTGAGTGAACTTGCTCCACATATGTGATAAATTACCTACAATGCTATGCGTTTTCTTTTCTTTTTTATCGACGAAAGCGAAAATAAAACCGCGGGTTTGTAAAGACACACCTTCATTGAATCCCTTCTAGTTTCCAGAGCGAAGTGTTTCTTCCTCAGAAGACAGTTGAGGGCGACAGAGGGAAATATGCTTCCAGTGTCTCAAATCTTCAGCATGCCTACTAAGTAATTGAGTTTTCGGCGACTTGACTAAACGCTTACTTCACATCAGCGAACGATGTCTGTGCCTCTTTGGACTTAACTTTCTAGTTTTCAGCATCTACACCATACTGTCAGATGGAGCAGTGTGCATTTCGCCTCGCAGGTTCCTCTCTTTGGAAAGCACTACATTTGTCAATTGGAAAAGACTACGGCATGTAGTGTTGTAATACAGTGGTGCATTAAGACCTTCAGCAGTTATTAAGGGACGTTGTGATATGGAAGTAGCCTAAACCAGCAACTCTATCATGTCTTGACTGCAGCAAACACTCCTGAGGAAGAATGAAGTAAGCGCGATGGAGCCGGACAATGCCCCGAACTCCAGACTCAAAGCAGCTGGAGTCGGGGGGTGAGTAACGTCATGACAATAGATAGATAGTTTTCACACAAACGTTAACTGGGTCATAAATTATCCTGTTGGCTGTCAGCTCGGTTACATAAGGTAGAAGGAGTTCGCGAAGGGAGGTCCGTTATGATGTCCATTCTTGAGTTTGGGGAAACTTGATGAATGAATGGGACACAGCAAACTTGTTTAACTTTGTTCAACAGCATTCTATCAGAACCAGAATTAATTGTTTATAGCTATCATAATATAGCCTACCTATTTATTTTAACTTATATTATCTGATTTAATGATTTAATTGCTTTGAATTGTGTTTTGTAAGTGGTTAGCCTGAGTTTAGGAGTTATTTTCTTATTTTTTTAGTGTCATCAGCTGTTTTGTCATTATTTAGTAGCCTAGCCTATTTCAATTGTTTTCCAGTAAAATATAATAAATCAAACAAGATCAGTTCGCTTGAGAATCAAAATTGCGTAACACACTTTTTCTGTGAATAGGCTATTAAATAAAAAAATATATATATTTTTACATTGTTCGGCAAACGTTTTATTTCTTTATTTTTAAGCAAAGATATCTGACATTTTGTGAGGATTAGCCTAATGGTAACACTTTACAATAAGGTTCGCTAGTTAACATTAACTACATTAGTTAATATGAACTAATAATGAATAGCACATATAGGCCTATTTGTTGATCTTTGTTAATGTTATTTTCAACTTTTACTAATACTTGATTAAAATCTTGTTAACATTAGTTAATGCACCGTGAACTAACATGAACAAACAATGAACAGCTTTATTTGTATTAACTAACATTAACAAAGATGAACAAATGCAGTAACAAATGTATTGCTCATGGTTAGTTCATGTTAGTAAATACATTAACTAATAACTAATTAACCTTATTGTAAAGTGTTACCATCATTTAAGACAAAATTATGAAATTAGTATAATTATCTTGGCATGGCAAAGCAAGTGTTTAGTTGTGGCTGTGACAGAAAATGCTGACTAAAGTAAAACTACAATATTTGGTCATGAATGGCATTCCCACATCCACAGTGTCAGCACATGGGGAGAAAAATAACTGAACACCAGAGTGATGGAGGAGCTCTAAAATGTCATGTAGATCCACCATTGCAAGCTTATTGCAAGCTACAATAAATACCTCTCCATTAGAATTTCAGTGACACTGCAGGAGCACATAGACTACCCCTAATTCACCCTTTTCTTTCATGTTTCTATGTGATAGATCAAATTTAATACTTTAAGAACAATCAGCCCATATTGGATTTGCACTTACCTAAATATTTAATTATGAACTATAGAATGAGTGGATTGAATCATTGACCATAATTCAATGCAGTCATTTTAGTGTATCGGTTTTTGATTGATTTAAGAGCTCTTCGAATGAAGCTCTCAGAATTTCCTCACCTTGGCATACTGAGAGGAAACACTCACTTTCTATATGGAGCATCGCAAATTTTTGGTATCCAGGCAGATGATAAGCTTTGACTGCCTACTGAGCAGAAAAAGCTGTTAGGGCTTTACAGTAAATACTGCTGCTGCTGCCAAGTGTTACTTGGTCTACAGGCAGATGGAGCACTGCTTTTGGACACTGACTAGACTGATAATTTAGATGGATATGGTGATGCTTTAGTGTAGAATGGAACGATGTGATTCTGATACTTTGTTTTATTTCTGTAGCTGAGAGAAAAAAAGACCAGTGGCAAAGTGTTTTTGCTTTTTTATAGTTTGACCTATCATGGGTTTTAAATAACTCTCTTTAAGAAGCCTTGTTGTTTTCTCCGTGTTGCAATTCACTACAGTTGGACCTTTAAGCTGCTTGCCACTCATTGTCATTTGAGAGATTGGACACATAAGCATTGAAAACATATTTCTAGTCAGTATGCATGTGAGAAATAAATGTTTGAACTTTATTAAACTCATAGGATATACACTACCATTCAAAAGTTTTGGGTCAGTGAGATTTTCTGGTTAAATGTAATAAATATATGTATATCCAATGTTTAGTTATATTATGTTTTTTATATATATATATATATATATATATATATATATATATATATATATATATATATATATATATATATATATATATATAGTTAATAATATATATATATATATATATATATATATATATATATATATATATATTATTCAGCAATGGTGCAACTAAAGAGGACCTATTTTTATTAATCAAACAATATTAAGCTGCACGGCAACTGTTCTCAACATTGATAATAATAATAAATGTTTCTTTGGAACCAAATCTGCATATTAGAATAATTTCTGAAGGATCATCTGACTCTAAAACTGCAATAATGATGCTGAAAATTCAGCTTTGCAATCTTATGAATACATTTCAACATTAGAACAGAAAACAGTTATTTTAAATGTTCACGTTATTGCTGTTTTATATTATTTATAAATAAACTTTTGAATGGTATTGTGTAAACCAGTTTTATTTTAAATTCATTGTCTGTGGTAGTTCTTTTGCAGTTCAAAATTGGCAGAAAAAATACTGGAAATTAATTAATTTCACTAAGTTGTATCTAATGATTATTGATATTAATGCTTGACCTGTGATGTTGCCAGAAGGCGTTGTAAAATCACAAATTACTTTCAGCTAAATGTTGGTTTGGTCAGTTTGTAACTGTAATTCATGTCTGTTTGTTTTTTTAACAGGAGAGCTGTCTTTCTCTGCATGGTTCTTTACTGTACATGCTGTCTGAGGTTTTCACAAGCACAGTCGGAAGGTAAGTGATTTTCATTCATAGATTTTTTTAAACCTGTATATTTTATATTTTCTACAATTTTAGTGCCTGATCAGCATGCAAACTATGCTTATGTTCACGTTTTGGTCTTGACATCTGTGTCATCTGTGTCAACCCTGTACGTTACATGAGCATATGGGTTTATTGAAGTCCAAAGACCTCACACTGCCTTGCAATAAAGTTTGAGGATACTTGACAGGACTTGGATAAATAGACCTCTAATGTTACAACCCATTGGAGTTTTCCATGAGTCAGAGGTGAAAGAGGCGACAGGTACTTTGTTTTTAAGAAGCAGTGTATTTGCCAGGGTTAACAATATTCAGATGATATATGGAGCAGCCTTTGATCAACAACATATGACTGGTCTGAGTCTGTTTATTTTTCTATTGTAAATCAGAAGCCATTGCTTCTGTTATTCTATATGCTTTGCGTTTGATTCCAACCTCATTTGAACAGCATTGTGCCTGATTGGATCTCACAGACTGAGTATGCTTACTGTAGTTTTGTAGTTTTCAATATTGGACAGATCCTGTATTTACTTCTAGCATAAATAATTCTGGTGGTCTATAACTGTCAATTCAATTGAGGTATTGTGCTTTGTAGAGAAATTACTTTTTAAAAATGTACTTTTTAAGATGTTTTTTAAGTGAAATGCACTTTTTAAGATGTTTAGATGTACATGTTTGTTTTAATCAAGTGGTCTAAACTTATCGATTCTCATTGAAGGTGTGTCTGGATTTCCCACATGTGCTTTGACCAGATTTAATGTGGGTGGGTGGTTCATAACATCTGTCACATTCAGTCTAACTCATTCATGTAGATTTAACATGTGGTGCTTCTGTGTCAGACATTAATGAAATGCAACAGCCATCATGTTTTAAACAAGTAATGAAAGGTGCCTTTGTTCTTGAGTGTATGTTTGATGTTTTTACCATATGTGAAACAGTCCATATAGCACATTCTCCCTCTGCTGGCTAAGATTTATCCAGGTATCCGCTGCATGACTTATGATCAAGTCATCTTTGTGAGCCGTTGCTGGATAGTTTCTGGAATTCCTCTCTAGCCTTTGCTCTTATCTTAAAGTATGATTTCCTGGGTATGACAATCCATTTTCCACTGACATTTCACTCTGACATAACGTCCTGTTGCCCTTGAAATTGTGGTAGATTTCAGCTTGCTTCTGGTCAAGTGATCTACACACTTTCTACTGACTTAAACAAACTGACATTATTAGAACAGAGCTGGGCGATGACATAACTGTTATCTACAGAGCTGATTTATAGTTGAATTGAACTCATTTCATATTTGATTATCTTTACACAATTATTGAACAAAACTGGATCAACATTGATCTAACTTCAGCTGAACAATGACACTATTTTCTTTTTAGAGATGCTTTACAGCAGAATTAAACTGTTTGCATCATTGAATCATTATTTTCCTGTTTAACGCTGCTTTGAAACTACTAATACAGTTATTGTATAAAGCACTAAATAAATAAAGGTAGCTTGACTTGACTTGGCCTAACTCCATGGAACATTAGTAGCTGTAACAGGGCCCTTAATTTGACTTTTACATTGTGCCCTGACTATGGCTGCCCCCTGATAGTTGACTAGGGCTGACTTCTAATAGTCGAAGGATTCAACGATTCGATTCGGAGAGGTCCTGATTCGACTATGAACGTTATAGTCTGAATATCAGGGCTGCACGATTAATCGCACAATGTTCTTATGCGCATCTAATCATTAAAGCCGGTTCCTTGATTAGCAGTAAATCACCTTCACCTGCTTTCAGATGGAGCGGCATTTAGTACAAAGAGCTGTAGTTAACTCGACAAGCTGAGCCATATCGCATTAAATATCGCTGGCGATGCGTCCTCGATATTAACGCTGATTTGGCTCAGCTTGTCAGTAAGTTACGGCTCTTCGTAGTAAATGCCGCTCCCATCTGAAAGCAGGTGAAGGTGATTTACTACTAATCAAGGAAACCGGCTTTACTGATTAGATGCGCATATCGACATCATGCGATTAATCGTGCAGCCCTATAGTCGAATAGTACACGGCCATTTCAACCTCGTATAAATCAGGTTATGTGTGTCTCCCGCTCACGAGCGCTCACTCTTACAGACACACTGTCTCCGGCGTTGCGCACGCGTTACAGAATGTTCATCAAGCGCTCCCCGTTCACAGTTACCGGGTCGTTTCATTCAAAACAGCCAGCCGTTGCTGTCAGCGAGCCGCCGCACATGAATACTCATATGAGTCAGGCTGCGAATGTAAGTTACGTGTCCGCCCCAGCGCGCTCACACTAGCCTAATGAACGCCTCACCTCTTATGCCGCTCACATTTCCAGCACATCTAGTGGATGCATAAGCATTCATGCGTGACAAAAAATCTTTAAGTTTCAGGAGGCAAAATATATTTTTCGTAATTCTGTGAATTACACTGCTCACATCAGATGAGGAAGGGTCTGGCTCTCCACAAAACATAAAATATTATTTTTCGTGTTAACAGAGGAAAAAACAATGTTACAGACGTGACAGTTCTCCGACGGACACGAGCGCTCTGAAGCAGCACTTGACTGCTTTAAAACTTTCACAGACCTCAAACAGAAAAGCACAAAAATTCACTTCTTTAAAGTGAATTTCGTTTTTTTTATCATTTTTTCTTGATTTTAATTAATGTTTTATCAACCAATTGTCTTGATTTAATAAATAAGAAGGAAAAGCAGACAATTACTGATAAGTCAAGGCACGGAGGCCCCGAAGCTTGTCTCATAACTACTGCAACTCAGCGTATACGTATAGTCTACTCCACAGACCTAAAACATATATCTATATTTAAATGTCTATGTGTAAATAGAACGATTCAAAATGAAAGAAAACGTAGCCTAATGCTCTCTGCTTATGAAATGAAATGTGCATTTCTCTATGGCGCATGCACCTGCGAAGATCGCGCAGCATCATCAACTTCATCTTTATTAATAAACAATTAAAATGTCTCCTTGCTATATATTTGTTCTATGTGACAGCTTTTTATTTTCGGCAGTGCCGCTGCTACCCTTAGGCTAAAGCGTTAAGTTACAAGTTACAAGCTCACCACCGCATCAAAAACATGATTGCGTGATAAAAACATGAAAATACTAGGCTACCTAAACATAGCCTAACTGTTTAGAAATAAAAACACAGAATGAATAGCCTAATGCACATACGTCCATCTCTTTTGTTTGAAATGGAAAAAAATATAGCTGCTAGACCTAGGCCTATCTAAAAAACAAAACAAAAAACCAAAGGTTCGAACTATCAGTCGACTATGGCAAAATCTAACGAATCAGATTCGACTATGAAAATCCTTACAGTTGAAAACAGCCCTATAGTTGACTAAACATTAGTCGACGAGAAGAGGCTTAGTTGACCAAATTTTAATTATTAAGTTAGTCGCAAAAAAAAGGAAGTGGCGAGGTTAAGCAGTCCTTAATGGACAGATCGTTAACAAATGCTAGTCCATGTGGTAATTATGTCGAGCTGGAAATCCAAAACTCTTGACTTTGATTCATTGACCTCAAACATGGTTTATCATTTGAAACATGCAAGTTGTAGACTGAACGTTAGCCTGTGGAAGATATATTAGTACCGTGTTTACTGCATGCTAAACTTAAAGGAGCTGTATGTAAGAAATTTATTTCAAATAATCATAAAATGGACCTGATATGTCACTAGACATTAATAAATCATGTTCATTTCAAATACTTATATCACTGGCAACATTAGTCCGGCCAGGATATTGTCATTTAAAATAGTGAAGTTGTAGCCCTCAACTGTCATGTTGTGTTTTGGTCTGATGCTCCACCCTCCACCGATCTACCAATCATGAAGTCAGTACTGTTGCAGCATTCGGGTTGCCAGCTCTGCTCTAGTTACCACTGCTGCAGCTACAAACGTGTGGGATAAAAAAATGTTGGATCCTGCAGCCTATCTGGCAACCTTGAGTCAGGGGGAGGGGCTACACTGCTCTACAGTGATTGCAATACCAGTTTTGGCCACAATCTTACATACAGCTCCTTTAAGGTGCTCCGTGCTGTTTTTTCCAACACATTCATAATCATTACTATTGCCTGTGCACTGTGACAAGCTATATATAAATTAGACTTTAGTCAACTAATAGCTTAAATGAGTGACTACTAGTCAACTAGAAAAATCTTTAGTCGGGGTAGCCGACCAGGCCTGATCAAAGAGCCTTAATATAACGACAATGGAAGATTATAGTGTTCCTATTTATTGTAGGAATATACAGATATACATAATTGTGAAATCTGTTTGTTCACCGGCACCCAGTTCTGCAGGCCTTTTGTTTTGAACCAGACCAGTCACCAGCTACAACCTTTTACTCAGGGAACCAAAACATGTTTAAATGGCCAGAATTTACAACAGCAATGTTCAAAGCAAGCATAAAAATGTGACATGAGGTGTAGCCAAGTATGGTGTCCCATACTCGGAATTTGTGCTCTGCATTTTAGCCATCCAGCCATCCACACACACACCGTGAACAGACCCGAAGAAGTGGGCAGCCATTTTGCTGCGATGCCCATTGAGTGATTGGGGGTTATGTGCCTTGCTCAGTGGCAGCTCAATAGGTAGCTCGTAGGTAATGAGAGTGGAAGGGAGCGTGTTTAAAAAAAAAGTGTAAGATGTAATGGCAATGTAGCAATAGCTTGATGTGGCAAGATCAATTGTGTAACCTGGTCCTAAACTCGCTCACACTGGCCCTAGGTCAGTGGGTCATGCTTATCCCTGAGCCCTGCTTTAAAGAAGTTGATTATGCTGTTTCAGACTCCTTACTGTGATTTGTGAGTAGAACCAGCGGTCGTTCTTCGTGTGTTCTGTTGAGGAGGTGCATCATGATTTATGTGAAATTATTCACATCATTAATTTTCTAAATTCAGAGCAGTTGTTTTCCTGCTGTTTGTCAGGAGATGATCTATCACCTCTTTCTGACATGCTTGATAATGAAGTGGCCATTATGTTAGTAAATCTGTTTAGATTTGCTTATAATACTACTGCAGACATAGTGCTCTCTTTCAACAATTCCGTCCAATCTGCTGATCTTCATTTGGGCTTATGTTGGGCTGGGGGAGTCCATGCGCGTAATTCCATTTACATGTGCTTTTCATTTAGTGCTCATTGGGTATATTTTCTAACCACAAATGTTGAGCTAGATTTTGTTTAGTCGGGATGTGTTTGGGTTAGATTTGGTTTTGTAATGCATACGCTCATTTATTTTTATTCTAAACTCATTACTGACTGTTTAGAAGTGACAGCCCTAAGATAGATGGCATTGACTGTTTCTTTTTCCACTTTATGCATCATATCTACTTGCTAGCAAAGGGATCACATGAGGCATTATTGATATTGGTCATAGCAGTTGTTTTACAGCCAAAGAAAAAATTTCTTTATGTATGGTCAATGTTATAGTCTTGATTTGCAGTAAAATTACAATTCAGTAAAAAAAGTAGCGAAATTATTATAAAACTTCATAGATGTTCATTTTTCCTACTCCAGTGGCTTCATACAAAATTAAAACAAATAGTGAGGCTCATGCTTATAATATTGCCAGTAAAAATATACATACAAAGAAGGGCTTATATTTCTCTTTAGTTTTTTTCTTTATTGGGAAACAAGACAAAAATACAGATTTGGTAGAATTAATCTACAGTATATATTTTTTTTGCCATCTTATACCCAAATCGACATATAAACTGAAATGCTTCAGGCAATGTGTTTGTGGTTTTATAAATCTTACAGGGACGTTTGAGATTGCACTCCCACTCACTTGACCTAATTTATTGCAGACTTCTAACGATCTAATGAATTTGTTGTACAGTTGATGAATCTATAAAACATAAGCCCACACAGTGTTATTTTTCTACTTGTAACAATATCAGCAGAGTATTTAAAGGGTGATGAACTCAGCCTCACCATTTACCTTGAGCTTTTGACATCTAAGAGGTCATCATATTATAAGAATATCCTGTAAGTTTCAGAACTGAAAACGTCCTTGTTAGTCCAATAAAAGCTTTTATTGACACCAGCCTCAACAAACGACTCGTTTTTAAAAGTGGGAAAAGATGACGTCAAAGTAGTTCAAACACCACCCCCGCCTCAAGATCAACGCCTGCTTCAACACGGCTGGTTTAGCCCCGCCCACTGATTCACGCATTACACGCATTACAGCTAAGTAGCATAACATACATGCCTACCTCGTGATGACAAACCGGATCCAGCTACCAAGCAATACAGAATATTGTGCTGTGCCTGGTTGTGGAAGACAGTCGCTACATAAGCTTCCTGTGGATTCCAATAGGACTGCATGGATAAACTTTATTTTAATGATGTTCCAGCTGATGAGGGTAAAACATTGTCGTCTGTTCGCTTAATTTCACTGAGGATTGTTTTATAAACAAGACTGGATTTGCAGACCGATTAAGAGTAAAGAACGGTGCTGTGACGTCTATATTGGATCTGACAGGAATTGTAGGCGAATCATTCCGGTTGCTATTTGACAAAATTGGACATTTTTACCCGTGTGCACCGACGGGTGAGTTAATCTCATCATAATATGCAAAACTGTTATCCACTCACAGCAGTGGGCGTTTATTTCCAAGTCTTCAGTGTGACGCCCATAAAAACTGACCGTTTTTCAGGTAGGCTCACAACTTGGGTACAAAATAGCCTATTTCTTATTCATTTTGATGTTTTTGAATGCAAAAACCAAGCGAACGTCATAAATTGACCTCAGACAACAATATAATACAATTTAAAAAGCCAGTTCATGACCCCTTTAATGGAAATACTTAAGCATTGCCCCAGATGAAACATCACCTTTGCCACATATGTTTTACACATGCTTTTGTTAATGATCTGTTCCTATAATGAGCTCAGTGTCTCAGTGTGTGAGAAACAGCTACAAGCCTTCAGTCTACTGTGACAAGATCCATTTTGATCTAAATGCTTTTTTGTCACATTACATACATGTATATTAATTATTCCTGCAATTATTTGTGGTTTTCCTTTTTGTAGATGTGGACGTGCTACAAAGACTGGGATTGGTTGGGAAAAGACCACCTGGGACACGCTCCACACCTCAAGGTGTCATTCCCTTTAAATCAGGAGTCATCCTAACCCAGAGGGCGAGAATCGACATCCCAGTGAGCTCTGTCGTCCCTCCATCACTGGGCTCTGCGTTCACTCTCATCCTTAGTGTATGTTCGCATCGCATAAACAATGCTTTCCTCTTCACCGTTGTGACAAAGAGGAAAAGACTGCAACTAGGGGTGCAGTTCATCCCTGGGAAGATCTTAGTTTACTTGGGCCAAAAGAACACTGTAAATTTTGATTATGATGTTCATAATGGCCAGTGGCACAACCTGGCGTTGGACATCCAAGCCCAAAGGGTTACGTTATATACTTCTTGTGGGAAGACAAGTATGCATGCAGATTTGCATTTTAAAAATGAAGAAACTCTGGATCCAGAGGGCTCCTTTCGCTTGGGAAAAATGAGCCAGAACTCTGTGCAGTTTGAAGGAGCCATCTGCCAGTTTGATATTCATCCCTCTGCTAAGGCAGCTCACAATTATTGTAAGTACATTAAAAAACAGTGCAGGGAAGCTGACACTTTTAGGCCTAACCTCCCTCCTCTTTTACCACTATTACCCCTGGACTCCAATTTATCTGTCTCCATTCAGACGCCAAGCATTGTAACAGAGATAAATCACAGACATTTTAGCTCTAAATCTTCAACACAAGACAAGATACATAATCATGAAACCTCACAAGGCCTGAGCATGTCTACTTTAATGACATCTCAGTCTGTACAAAGCACAGTGCCACCAACGATAGCCCAGCCCACATTACAGCCCCCCCTACAGGTCACAGCACAAACCACCATGGCCTCCTTTGGGAGTAGGACATCACAAACATCTCCAAAGCCAACTCAACAAAGCAACCCTAGGAAGAATCTTGTAAGAGCTACTACAAGGCCACAGATATTAAAAGAGGAAAGGGTGGCTGACACTGCCAGACCAACAGGCAAACAGGAGAACAGATTGGATATCCAGAACCCTTCCACAACATACCTTAAAACTTCTAGCACATTCACGGTGTCAGAGATTACAACATTAGCATCACGGATAACTCTACAAAAGGAGACCTTTTTCAGAACCAAATCCACCTCTTTTGAGCCTGTCACACCTGCGGCCACAGATGGTTTCCAAACCTTTGACTTTGAACCAACCCAGTTCTCCTTCTTGGCAGAGTCACCTGGACTGAAAGGAGAACCTGGACCACCGGTAGGATGTTCTTTAAGATTTTTTGTTGTCATGCACTTTGTATGTTTCACATTTGAATGGATTGAAATTGTAAATGTGGTAAAATGTTGTGCTAACATTTTCGTTAGAAGGACACATAAGTCTTAATCATTATTGTATCATTGGTGCTGAGGTATTGTAGCCTGCACTACGTCAGACTTCCTACTTCCGCTAATTTCATTTCGCTCCTGTAGTCAGTCTGAGATAGCAGCCTATCTTTCAGTTTGCCAGCGGCCTTTGGAACGGCCTGCCAATCAACAAACAGAGGGCGGGCTGAGAGCCGTGACGTAGACGCTAAGCGCCGAGTTTTATATTGTAGGTTAGAGAAATCAAAAAACGACCGCGGAAATGGGAAACGAGACACGGGATGTGATTCGCTCTGTTATGGAGAACATTCCAGGGTTTTTCAAACGTTCTCATATGAAAAAAAAGTGATGCAAAACAAATGCTAATTTTAAATTTAGATTTGTAAACAGGTAGTTGTAGTGTTTAACCCACCTCGATGACACTGTTCCGTGATCGTAACTCCATGGACTTCCTCTGCTTTTTTATGATCCTTGGAGTTTTAGATGGTGTATGTCGGTCTCTTTTATCGGTCAAGTCTCAAACTGGCTACCTTTTGACAGGCCAGTGTCTCCTTCTTTTCCAGTCCTTAAATATTAACATGTCATGCCGTAATCTTGCTGTAAACAGACTCGTGAGGAACAAAGAGCTGTGTTTAAAAGATCTAATCCTAAGTTTGAGAGTTGGCTACAAATATTTTCTTGTTTCACACTGGCAAAAATAAGTTTAGAGGCCATGATTGTACCATGGATGCATAGATTAATGTTGCATAATTTGCAGAAGTCGTTTACAGCTATGTTCACTTCGGTATTTCGCTCGCATCATCAAGTGTTTACAGCAGGTTTACAGTGGAAGTTCTATCATTGATTTGAGTTCGATGCATGATGTCTGTGGTTTGATGCGGCTGTGTCGGCGCATAACATACATCATAAATAAAATTATCTGATTGCTTTACGGTAACCAATGATTTTAAACTTCAGAGAAGCGCCCCCTAGCGAGAGAGAAACACTTCTCTATTATGCCATTCTAGACTCTGTATACGAAGTTAAGTGAAGTAGCAGAGTCTGGTATTACCAGGCTGGAGGTATTGACAACTTGTTCATAGATTTGTTTAAAAGACATGATGAGTGAGGTCATGAAAAATCATGTAGTAGTTACTACGATTGTGGTCTGAACCTTTAACTGGGTTGGTAACATAATGTAAGTATACATTGCTGGGTTGATATTGATAAATGTCCTGATGAATAAAATAAAGCATCAATAAGAGTAAGAAAATCTTATTTAGTAGTCTGACAATGTTTTTTAACAACATATATATATATATATATATATATATATATATATATATATATATATATATATATATATATTAACTCATTCACTGCTTACTTAATACACAAAAAGCTTTTGTCTGCCAAATCAAAAGAAAGTAATATAGTCACTAACTCACAGTCATGTGGTGGTCAAATAAACTTGCAGAAACATGCAAAAAACTTATAGACCACCCTTATTTTTTTAGTTATTTATTCATTTATTTAACTGGGACCATACAGTCAAACATAGTCACAATACAAAGCCAGTAACTGATGTGCAGCATACAGTATAGAGTTTGTAGCTAATGCTAATTAGCTACAAACTAGCTATGACTGTAAGTCATAGCAAATTAGCTATGACTGTATGTAATGGTCAAGGTCAGCAAGTCTCTTAAAATATCTGAAAATTTGATCTTTTTTGGCACAGTTAGTTTAGGTTGTAATATAAAAAAACTTGAAGTCATTTGTCTGTCAAGCTAGGTATTGTAGCAAAATTATCCATTTATTTTATAGTAAAATGTTATTATTGCAGGCTTTTCTCTGATGATTTTTACTGAATGTACAGATTTGCTTGCTGAAATATTTAAAGCTAAGTCAAAATTCAGAGCCATAACAACAAGGTCTTCAGCTTTCAACAGACCACTAGAACTCTGTAGTATGAAGACCATTTTCTTTATTTTTTAAACAGTATCTTATGGTGGCCAGATGGCTAGTGCTGCTTTGCTTATTTTGAAGAATGGTAAAATGTGAATTATTGGCTGTGGCCATGGTTTTTCTTGTCTGCATTGGCCTTGTCATCTGCCTTCATATGTTATATTTAACTCTTTCCTCACCAGTATTTTGGAAAAAGCTAGCGACATCATTTTTGATCATTTTCACAAAAGTTTCATGATATTTTTTGTTGTAAATGCAATATATATCAAAAGAAAGAAGAGACTCTGATTTTTATCAAAAACAACCTGCTTAATGCCACTTATCAACACTTGAATCTGGGTAAGTTTCTTAAAAAAATCTAAATTTTCAGCAAAAAGCTGAGAATATCATGTTCTTGTCAATGACTCTGGATCAGATTCAGTACGATGATCAAAACATAGATGGAGTAGATCGAGTCCATCAACACCAACAAAGCTTGCACAGTCCTATTCATTGTCCTGGGTCGACATTTTATTTGGTAACGCTAGGCAGTTTTGATTATGCTGTTTAATGTTAATTAACGCATTATTTTACATATGCATCTGCTTGTATAACAGTAAGACGGAAAATTAAATCAATGGGTAGGAAGCATTGTTTCATAAATTATGGATTTTCAATCAATAGTGGGGAAAGAGTTAAGTGTTGTAGCATTGCATTCATATGGATTCTTTGTCAGTTGGTATCCTGCTTCTTCAGGAATTTCAATACATAACATACCACACACTACAAAACTACATCTTTTACCAGTTAAACAACATTGGTCCAAACTGCTGGTTGAAAGCTGGAAAATGGTGTCATCATTGTTGCCTTTGAGTTTTTGGTGGTCTTGGTCTTAAGCCTAGTTTTTAAAATCCTTTGAAAGGGCATTACAAGCCGGTAATGTGTAATGCTTGCACACATTTTCCTTGTAGTTAAATAATGAGGTCACAAACCAGCGGGTGAGAGGACACACACTGCAAAAAAAAAAAAACGTAATCGGCAGTTTGTCTTGTTTTCCGTGAAACATATCTAAACATCCTTGAAACTTAAAAGCAAGAAAAATTCACTTGAGAAGCAAAGTTGTGTACATTATGGGACTTGTTTTCAGAGAATTTATATCTTCAATGTCGTATTGTCCTATTGTCATATCTTTTTATTATTACTTTAAAACTAAACCTTACTAAATGTACCATTATGTGCCTTTTTTTGTCAAGTAAATTTATCTTGGTTCACGAATATTTAGATATTTGTTTTGGAAAACGAGACAAAAATGCTGATTAAAAATATATATTTTTGCAGTTCAGCCTAATAAAAGCTACACAATCTCTTTTATGTACAGTATAATCATTTGCATTAGTTTTAGATTAGCACAAATCCGGCCACTGTTGGGAAAACAGTAAATCATTGGGAATTTGTGTTTGAGTGGAAAAACTCTTTTTGGTAGGATGAATAAATTCTGACAACCTGGAGGTAGGATCTTTTTTTTAAAGGAAGTGATTGGATGAGAATGATTCAATCAATCTTGTAACAGACTTACAACTATAAGCTTTCCTAGAAACTGTTTCCATTTCTTGTGCATAAGATTTTTACTACAGTAGGAGCAGCACTGTGCTCTAAAGTGAGCTGATATTTGCTATAAAGTCTGCTGGAATCATCCAGAACCAGCACTTATGCAGTGTATTATGGTGCTGTGTATACAGTGACAGTGAAGTTTTGAACCATTTTCCAACAACAAACAACAACCAGATGTGCTGTTCAGTATGTCTGTCACACAGATAGCACTGTGCATTTTCGGGAGATATCCCCTTTAGCAATTACTATAAAAGGTCTTGTTTCCTCCTTTTCTAATCTTTTCATTCCTTCTTGGAGGCAGAGAGAGAAAGATAGATTGCTTTTATTCAGGAAATGTGCCACATGGAAGAGAGAGTAGGGGGCTCAAATGGGCTCTTCTGTCCTTCTTTCTCTCTGGAAATCAAAATTACCATATTAATGTCATTCATATCAAGCAGACACTGTGCACACAATGTCTCCTTGTTTATTATGTTTGATCTTACTCCATAGATGCTCATTTTACTTGAGCAAGGACGTTTATTGCATAAAAACTAAAAGCAGAGTCAATGCAGTTCATGTTTATTAAAAGTAGTTTTAAAGTGGATTTCTTGAAAATAAGCGCACACTTTTGAATAATCTTTTATTAGTGAGTGTTGCTTTCAAAATGATTAGAAACAGGAAGCTATTAAACATTGTGGAGTTCTGGCAGCATCGCTCAGTATGAGTATATGGGATCTTGCCAGTTCTGCAGGTGTTACAGAACTTTGCCAGGAATTGTCTCGTATAATTTATTTGTAAGCAGTTATTTTCATTAGTTCAAAGTTGCCATCAGATGTGTATGCAACTTGAATTGCTGCTGACACATTTTTCACTAACACAATGCAAATTCCAAAGCAGATTGGTGGTAAATTATATAAAAAATAACATGGATGATTGTTCTTCATTGACATTGGCAAATTTTTGTGAACTTGATAGAAAGAGAATATAATTTTCACATGACGTCACACAACTTGTTTTATGTATTCTTACTTGCGTCGGTATAATGTAAGTCTGCTACTTGATCTGCAGGTTTTGGCCCCATGACTTGCTGCAGTCATGTCCTCATCTCAAATATGAAGCACCTGCTATTCACAATTACCTGCTAATGTACTCACATTCACATAATGTATAGCCTTGTTAACTAAATTGGGTAATGAGTAATGATATTGTACCTTCAATGCCCTGTGGATGGCGAAAGCCCTTCTTTTGTAGCAGAAATAAACTGCTGCAGAAAAAGTAAGGTGCCATGCAAAATGTAACGAGTAAGCGCATTACTCAAATGTACTGAAGTACTTATTCAAAAATGTTGTCAAGTAGAGAGTAAAAGTTGCTAATATTTTTGATGCTCAGTAAAACTAGGCAAAAAGACTAGGCTTAAGTACTATTTACTCAAATGTTTGCACTACTCTTCATGTTATTAAGTACACTGTAAAAAATATTTTCATGATTTGTGATCACAACTTTTTTCTTTTGTCAAATCAACATAAATAATTTTGTAGTTCAGATAACATAATATTTTGAGTTTCTGATGGTTAAATCAATCTCCTTCATTGTATTAACAAAATTTTTCCATTTCAATGAACTTTTAATTTTTTTTAAGGCAACCAGGTTAGTTCGTTTTTTAAGTTAAACCAACAATATTTTTTTTTTACAGTGTATGAAAGTCTACTTTCATGTTAGTGCATTATCTACTAGCCAGATGCACAAGAATTGCTGGATCAAAATATCAGACCTGTATGTGTTCTTTTTATTTCCCCTGACTAAGTGAAAGGAAAACACTGACCTCTTAAATGCAAGCTCAGTTGATTCATGTGTGGAATTGATTTAAAGTTAGATGATGTGCAAAGTTAACAAGGGCGCCTATGACTGAAACCAGTCATTTGCCAGTAAAACAAGCCAAAAATTGCAGCAGTATGGACAGTTTATTGAAAACAAAAGCAGTCCAATTTTGATTTATTTAAAAAATAACTTCTAAAAATTAATATCCTCTCTGTTCTATGCTTGTTTTCAAGCTAAAACATTTTGCAGCTTTTCTCAATCATTTTGGCACATTTTTCGAAGCAGTCTTAAACTGTATTGTAAGTTCAATTGTCACAACTGTTTGCTGCTGGAACATCAGAACTCTATGGCATCTCTGCAAAACGTAGTAACTCACCCAAAATACTCACCCATTTAATTCATGTTTCAAAACTTATTATGTTATTGTGTCAGTCAGTAAATTGGCCAAAATGTAAAAGTCTTTGTGTCATTGTGTGAGACACACTAGTCAAAATGTTTAGATGCTTTTTCACCATGGAAATACACTCACCGGCCACTTTATTAGGTACCCCATGCTAGTAACGGGTTGGACCCCCTTTTGCCTTCAGAACTGCCTCAATTCTTCGTGGCATAGATTCAACAAGGTGCTGGAAGCATTCCTCAGGGAGTTTGGTCCATATTGACATGATGGCATCACACAGTTGCCACAGATTTGTCGGCTGCACATCCATGATGCGAATCTCCCGTTCCACCACATCCCAAAAATGCTCTATTGGATTGAGATCTGGTGACTGTGGAGGCCATTTGAGTACAGCGAACTCATTGTCATGTTCAAGAAACCAGTCTGAGATGATTCCAGCTTTATGACATGGCACATTATCCTGCTGAAAGTAGCCATCAGAAGTTGGGTACATTGTGGTCATAAAGGGATGGACATGGTCAGCAACAATACTCAGGTAGGCTGTGGCGTTGCAACAATGCTCAATTGGTACCAAGGGGCCCAAAGAGTGCCAAGAAAATATTCCCCACACCATGACACCACCACCATCAGCCTGAACCGTTGATACAAGGCAGGATGGATCCATGCTTTCATGTTGTAGACGCCAAATTCTGACCCTACCATCCGAATGTCGCAGCAGAAATCGAGACTCATCAGACCAGGCAACGTTTTTCCAATCTTCTATTGTCCAATTTCGATGAGCTTGTGCAAATTGTAGCCTCAGTTTCCTGTTCTTAGCTGAAAGGAGTGGCACCCGGTGTGGTCTTCTGCTGCTGTAGCCCATCTGCCTCAAAGTTCGACGTACTGTGCGTTCAGAGATGCTCTTCTGCCCACCTTGGTTGTAACGGGTGGTTATTTGAGTCACTGTTGCCCTTCTATCAGCTTGAACCAGTCTGGCCATTCTCCTCTGACCTCTGGCATCAACAAGGCATTTCCGCCCACAGAACTGCCGCTCACTGGATGTTTTTTCTTTTCGGACCATTCTCTGTAAACCCTAGAGATGGTTGTGCGTGAAAATCCCAGTAGATTAGCAGTTTCTGAAATACTCAGACCAGCCCTTCTGGCACCAACAATCATGCCACGTTCAAAGTCACTCAAATCACCTTTCTTCCTCATACTGATGCTCGGTTTGAACTGCAGGAGATTGTCTTGACCATGTCTACATGCCTAAATGCACTGAGTTGCCGCCATGTGATTGGCTGCTTAGAAATTAAGTGTTAACGAGCAGTTGGACAGGTGTACCTAAAGTGGCCGGTGAGTGTATATTAGTTATATACATTGTCTGTCTTTCTCTAATACATATCTTAGTTACAGTACATATCTTTCTATTGTTCTTCCATGACAATCATTTTTAGTTTACATGTAACACATTTCTAGAAAAAAGTGTACTGTACTAAAAATACAAATGTATATATACAGTACTGATGTGCTGCTTTTCAGAGTTGTGATGTTCCTACTGTACATGTTCACAAATAGTGGTGACTGTGCTGTCAGCAAACTCCATAATGTTTCCAAACTTGACTGAAAAGATTCTCATTTCATTACAACAGCAGGCCATTTGCCAAATTAGCAAACATTACAAAATTCTATGTCATAAATATATCAATATATCATGTCTGACAGATTTTGATCACTGAATGGATCATTTAGCATGTGAAAGCTCACTCAATGAAAGAATGTTTAGAAGTTGTGAAGAGTTTGACAACTTCACTGAGATTCAAATCAGTTTTGATCAACAAGCATTTACATTTGCATCTACATTTAGCATGTGCATTTAGTCATTTCTCATTGTGCAAATTGTTACTCTTTTACCTCTGATTTGAACGCTCTGTTTGAAGGGGCGTGTCTGCTATGGGATTCAGTGTAGCCAGCCACTGCTGTGAGTGTCTGACATGTCTGCATATGAAATAGCTACTTATTACATGTGAAACTCTTTATACTTTTACTACGCTATTACAGTTATCGATATTTAAGGGTAACTAAACCCCTGGTCAGAGCCTGACTCCACCCACTGGCAATATTTGACCCGCAGTGACAGCTGCTGTCACACTCTAAAATGGAGAGCGACTGGAGTGACGCAAGTAGCTTTGCAACAGAGAGGTCATTTGAAGTCGAGGACTTTTCTCCCCACCTTTACCTGAAGTGGAGGAGGATGAATTTTCTGTGGACACAGGGCCATATCAATTCCAGCTGCTGGCTCAAACTGCAGTCTTAACTCCCGCATCGCGAATCGGCACCTGATGAGTTTTGTCAAGTTGATGTCAATAGTGCGCGCTCTGTAGGCATATTGATATTTTCCCCCATGTAAAAAAATACAGCAAAATGCACCGGTGCGTTTGTCGACCCCAGAGCGATTAACTTTAGCCTAACCATAAATTGTGATTCAAATATACGCGCCGTCTTGATCAATCACAAGACGCCGCTGCGGTGGTGGAGCCGTGTTTGGCACTGTGTTGCTGTTCAGCGCGAGCTGTAAGGTGCAAGTCCGCCTCTATTCCGTTGCAATCCTGATCACTGTACTAAACACAGAAAAATCTATGCTAACTTGAAGCTATCCTAACTGTACTATGCTACTAACTAACTAGGCTACACATAATAATCTAAATAACTATATATAATTGCTATGCTAAATAGATACAATACTCTATCCTGATCGTTTTCTATACTCGTAATTCCAACTCTTGACTCGCAGTGGTTTTGACAAATCAAGATGGCTTTTAAACTGTCGAGGGCGAGGTAGCTGTAGCTCGTACCAAGGGCGTGGTGAGCTGAAACCTGCGTACATACATGAAGAACCGCAAACATCCAATGGGAAAATTCAACTGCAGTAGCAACCGTTCAACCTGAAGAGGGCCGCACTAAGATGTTTTTACACCATATATTGGAGAAATAATCCACTTATTACACTTACACTTATAATACACTTACTATATCCAAATGTCAAAAAAGTTACTCGAATCAATGATCAGCATTAAAAAAGCCCAATTCTTACAGATCATTAACTAAAAAAAGTTGGTTTAGGGTCCAATCGTCAGAAGTTTTTAAAGTATTTCTGATCTATTCCCATCAAATAAAATGTTGCCATGATGGGCATTGAGCAAGCAGATGACAGTCTGTTGATCGCGAGAATGAATGAAAATCATTGCAGCGCAGTTTCTGCACTCTCTCTAATGTTTTCACCAATGCAAACTTGATGATATACAAACAGTAAGAGCTTTGTTGTGCAGTGTAACGTGCGTCATTGATTTCATAACGAGTTGTCCAGATAAACTTGCGCTGTGTGAAAAGATTGTTCTTTGATATCATTTGTTCACAATTTAAATAAGATATTTTCATCCTACTAAAAGAAACAATGTGAAGTTGATACCGATGCTTACTGAAGCATAAACAGTATTGAACGATTTTGAAAGAAAGATTCTGTCTTGAATAATTAGGCCAACTTACACATCAGAAATTGTAGCTTGGTAGCTCGATCTATTTATTTTCAGACTTTCATCGAGGCCAGCTCTGTATTGGGCCAAGTTGAGGAAACGTGAAATGTTTGTACCATACTTCTCTGGGCGGGAAAGCAGAGAAATGGGACGTCATATGAAGGAGATTCAAGATCAGTCCATCTGAGCTTTCGTTTTCCCAAAGGCAGAGAAAGATAGCCGAAGCTAGGTTTACATCGATTGAAATTTCTAGCCACTGGGGAAAGGCTAGGGGAAATCATATTAATGTTAAAAATCTCAGAAAGGGAAAATTTCTTGTCAGGGGACCTTTTAAAACATTGACTAGAGTTCACTGCCTCCATCCAATAGGGGGATTACTGCCTTGTTTGAGAGTTCATTCAATGTCAGCAGGTAGATATTTAACACTAAATGACCCTTTTTGTCACGATTTCCTCCCTCCTTCTCTTTCAGGGACCTCCAGGACCTCCTGGCAAGCCAGGATTACCAGGGAAGAGAGGGCCAAGGGTAAGCCTGTTAAAATCTTTCACTTATTTTCTCATGTCTCTGTTGCCTAGCCCAGGCTTAGGAGATCTCTATGTTTTTACTTAATATATATTTAAAGTCAACCTAATATTTCCCTGGAAGTTGCCACATGCCGCTGAGTTGCCAAAGCTGCATTAAAAGGTAATGAAATTATCGTTTGGTGTTATTCACACTGGCAGTTTCAACATTGCCCACACTACCATGCTCCAGTTTTAATCACACTCCAAATGTTACTCAAGGACATTGGAACAACATTTTATTTTTGTCAGGTGCTAGAAGGGGTAACAACATTGTAAATTACAGTAAATTAGCATATGAAATGCATGCTAAATTTAGAAATGCATCTGATAATCCGATGTATGCAAATTCCCATCCAAACATATTGAAAATGTAAACACTAAATAAAAAAAAGTTATTTCCATATTTCTTGTTGCATATATACCGGTATTTAAAATCTTTCATGAAATTATTAGTACACATTACAATACATTTTTGTTGTTGTTGTTAAGGCTTAATTTATTTTGTGAAAACGTTTTCCTTGATTTATTTAATCTCATTGAAGTCTTCCTTTATAACAAACTGATGGATTGTCATCAGGGTGAGTAAGTACCTTGTAGAAATGACTTTTTGCTCAGTAAGATTGTTATCAAGAGTGGAAGAAAGAGTGAGACAATGAGATATCAGTCAGTCAGTGATTCAAAGAGACTTCCCCTGGTGGAAGTCTAGATGTTTTGTGTGTGAGATACCTGCCCTGGCCTATGAGACTGCCCTTTAGTGAGGCCCCTGAGGGCTGGACTGTGGGAAACCAATCTGTTGAGCTAAAGAAAGGGCTCTTTGTGGCAGTCTTATTAAAGTCATTTAAAGCCTCACCGGTGCTCACCGGCTCTTAAGCTCTCCAGAGTGGCTGGTCAAGAGCATTGGGATCCTATACCATCAGTCAGTGCCCTAAGCTACTTTGAATATTTCACGAAACTCCTGATATAATAAGAAAACAATTACTGATATTATTTTGGTAATGTTAAAGTTTTTATTAATTTCTGTAATGTTTGTTACTTGTCAGTTTTCATTCATTGCAATTCATATGCATGATACAATTTGTTACATGGGAAAAGACATTCAGCTTTAGTTACAGAAGTGCAAGCCAAAATTCGCTGCATTTAGACCATCAAAGATTAAATGGGTCATGGATCAGAGCAAACTGGGCATTGCAATGCAGTGAGCTACAATGGATGCTTCAATACAAGCATCATGTGCAAATTTATTATACTTACATTCATGTGTCCAGTGTAAGAGGCCTCAAACATTTTAAAAAAATGCGTCCAGGGCCATACTTTAGATGGGCTTATTATAAAAAAAAAACTTTCATTCGTTCTACATAGTGTTAGCCTCAGTTGCTTATTCATAACACTTAGCAACACTTCAAAATGTGTTTCTAATATGTTGGACCTATATTGAAAGTACCTTTTGAGACATGACTTCACAGAAACCCGTAAGAGATGTATTTGTGTTGATTGAGTTGGGGAAGTTGTGACACACGAATGGGAGTTTGTGAGGTTGTTTGAAAATATGCTTTATTTTTGTAATACCGCTAGGTGCCTCTAGTTTTGCAGAAATTCCACGGTCTCTCTCCCTTTTTAGCATAGATCCGATTGTAACTCATGAATGCTTTTGTAATACAGACAAGAAGTTGGTCTTAGTTTAAAGCATATTGTCATGTAAACGTACCTTAAGAATGAAAACGAAACAAGACAGAAACTAAACATGACCATGTAATAACTCCCCCTCCCTGTAAAGTGCATCCTCGCTCTGTAAAACATAGCCTAAACTGAGGAGGAACAGGCAAGGGAGAAGACCAGGGAGGAGATGAAGGTGAGTGTAGCCACGTGGGAGATAAAAGGAACCAGAGCAGATTCGTGAAGAGCAGGATGATGACCCTGAGCACAGCCAATGAAGGTCCACAGTGGAGCCGATGGAGGGAGGAGCCATGGTGGACCCTTGGAGGAGAGGCCGGGTGGAACCAGGGAGACGACTGGTTGGAGTTGTCTCTGGTTTGTTTGACTGAGGTGGAGCTGGTGGAGGTGGAGACGAAGGCAGAGCTGAAGAGCCAGGGTGGCGGCAAAGACCTGGAGGGCCACGGTGGAGCTGTAGATGGGCATGACCGATGGTGGAGTATATTCATAATATTTACTTATGTGACCGGTGTAAGAGACCTCAAACATAAAAAAAAAATGAAATGGCCATCTTGGCAGACCGGGGCAGAGACGTTGCGAGTGAGGACAATGGAGAAACTGGGGGTAGGATGAGTCCGGCGGAGCTAGAGTTGTGGATGGTCGAGGTGCAGCTGCTGACTCTGATGTCTGAGGTGGAGCCAGAGCGACAATGGACCAAGGTGGAGCCAGAGGGACGAGTTAGCTCCGATGGAGCCTGAGCTCGATGAAGCGGAGCTTCAAGCTTCAAGCGGAGCGTTGAGCCAATGGGTAGGAGGGTAAAGTGGAGTCCGGGGCTTGGGGCTTGAGGTGGAGCCAAGGGATCCACAAGTCAATGCGGAGCTGATGACTGGGTAGCCCCGGGCGGATCCGTGCAGCTGAGTGGAACCACTGGATGTGCTAAGGGGCTAAAGGGAGACAGCGGAGATGAGGCAGATGAACTGGATGGCTTTGACAGTGGAGGAGGGAGGCTGGGCAGGACCATTCACAACGAAGAAGACTTAGTGCTGGACTTAACGTTGCAATAACCAGCAACGACTTGGAGCTGGGTATAACAAACGATGACTTGGAGAATTTGGAACTGGATGGGACCAGCAGTGATTGTATCAAAGCAAAAACCTCCTCCTCCAGCTCATTACACAATACTTCATTCACCCAGCCTTGGTTTATGTACCTCAGCAGCAGGAGTGTGTGAAGAGCTGCAATCACAACAAACTCCACCAATAATACCTTGACGATGGACGCTGTTGCTGGCTCACATACCTGGACCAATTCCACATTTGGCTTGAGCTACAGGACGAAAACAGTCTTTGGTGATCACTGTGGCTCAAACTTTGTGGCAAATCCAAGGAAGATGCAGAATGATAGAAGATACTGTAATACTTTTAACTAACACTAAAATAGACAACAATCAATTGAGGGCTTAAACAGGGAACAGGTGTGTAACTAATCAGAAACCATGACAACAAATGAATGACTGAACTCAGGCAAATCGTGACAGTGAAAACTCAGAACAAAACAAAGACAGAAAACATGACCATGTCAGTGATAGTTAACAGGCTATATACTGTAGCTTTTCCAGAGTAAGTCTCTATTTTGACATTCTAAATATGCCATTTGTAAGTGTATCTGAGTTTAATTTGGTAAACTGAATACTGTCTACAAATGAATCCCAATTTAGCAATCTAAACCTATAGGAAAAGTGTATAAAATGCCACTTTAGAGCTTGAGATTCATATATAGGGACAATCTTGAAACACATCTTACTGAAGGACAGAATGGTAGTAGAGCATATCCTTAGGATGTACACCATTAAGCTTTTAATTAATGAGGGTTTAATTTCCATTCTTCCTTAATTTGATCCAATTTAAATGAAGAAAACAAAATATATTTTTGAACTTCTCATCAAAACAAATGCATTTTCAATTTAAAATTTATTCCAAGTCAAGCATATGTCAGTCCGGAGGAGAGAGGTGCTGCCATATTTGTGAAATTTTGTCAAAATTGTCAATAGTGTAGTATGATAACGCACTGCTTACAGTCACTTTCAAACCAAGTAGCTTTATGTTGGTCAACATGGCACAATGTGGCTAACTTGAACCAGTTCCATCCACAGTGAAATCTGTGATTGGGAATCTTTTGCCCTCACACAAAATTTCTGATAATAGGGTTTCCTATTGGAATGACAATATTTTGCCTACAAAAATTCTTAACAATAGAAAATGTGATTGCACCTTTTAGATAAATCGCTTTTTGTATTTGTCACTTGCTTCTATTAAATATCTAAATTTTAATGTAAAAGTAATGCAAACTTGCTGCCCATAAAAAAGCAACAGTGTGACATAATTAGTTGCTTTTTATGATAGTATAACTTTTAAGTAAAGTTCCCCAGCACTGCTCAAGAATTGTTGAATGGCAAAGAACATCGGCAGGCTAAAAATGTATGTGAGGGTCAGAGGTCATGAATAAATCCAATGTTAGTGAATTTGCTCATTCTTTCACAAATTTTTCACAGTTTATTCTACCATCTGAAATTGTTTGTTCTGTGTTAGCTTTTCTTCTAAACTTAGTCCGGCTAGTTTATTTAGTCTGGTGCATTGTTACTTCCTTATTGTCACATGCACTTTTTTGAAGACAAACAAAGCAATTTCCATCAATTTCCATACTAATTTAGTGACTACACCAAGTATGGTAGTGTTTATGTAGTACTTCATCCCTCAGGTCTCTCACAACTGCACAGAACTGTAAACCATTCCCTTCTGTTTCACCATGTGCTGGGTCATGTGATCTGTAAGAATTGTCTGGTGTGAATCAATGCCTCGTAGATGACAGACATGAGTGTTGGACATACTGTATCAACACAGTAAAATTCTCTGACGTACAGTTTGTCTCTGTCGTTTCCACTGCTAAAGCTGTCTTAGATCAGATTCTTTACAATGCCAACACTACAAAGTTCACTTTAAACATAGCTTAACTTGGTCAAGAGGCCAGATCAGACAAATATATTCTCTCAAGTGCACTGGTAAACATTAGCAGGGGCCTTCTTTGAGCCAGGTCAGGGAGCTTCGCCATAAGTCAGCCATTCTCAAATATATGAGGCGGAAAGTGACAACCACCACGCGGCGCGTCTTCCCACACGAGTGCCTGTTGGAGAGCTGAAAGTGAGCAAGAGAGATTAACCAATATGTAACTTGATAGGCTTTCTTGATACTCCTCTCTCAATCTCCTCTGATCACTAACCACGTCCACATGTTCAGAACTTGACCAAACATAAAAAACGAGCTGGAAATCTGTACATGAGCTTCTTGTAAGTATCTCCATATGGCCAGTTTGTGTGCACTCAGCAGGAAGGGCAATGAATAAGAGCCCCACTCACGACTAACCCCAGGTGGATCATACATAAATAATAGCGCCGCCTTGACAAGTGACTTAGCATTACCTCTCGGCTCTCGCTAGTCTTTGAATTTCACCGTTGCATGTTATTTGCTCTACAATATAACTTCACTGATGGTTGTCAGCTATCACTCAAAAAATGTAGGTATAAATTTAAGATTTATTTGAATTGCATATAAAAGTTCCATCCATTTGGATTACACAGTTTTAACACAGACAGATAATAGAACAGGTAATATTTAAAAGTACAAATGAACTGAATGTGTTTCAAATACACAATAACCAATAATATTTATCATCAATAAATCCCATTTCATTTTTAAACTAATGGAATATTACTTAATATTAGTATTGAATTATAAGTATAGTATTAGTGCTTAATGTTGAATATTAATGATAGAGAAAAGTTATAACCTGTATACAGACATCAAATGTAGTCGAGCACATTTCTGAATTTTAAAGAGTTGATTGAGGTATCTAGACCACAGCGGTGGATATTTATCAAATTGTAGTCTGCTGCATCCTTCACAACACCCTTAAGATAGGGAATTGTGTCATGCAAATTGCTTTCAAGACATTTTTTTTGCTTGCTTATTTACCTGATTTACTTTATCCTTGTGTTAAAACAATGCAGAACACCTGACCAAATAAGCAAGCACAAATCATTTTCCCCACTATTTATTTATTGTTTTTTGTTGCATTATTATGCCCTTTAGTTTCAGTTAGCACGTCTTATCCTCCAAAGTGACGGCATTTGTATTGTGGATTTTTCACTTTGTTGTTTGAGATCACTTCCATTTTGCCTGCTTTGCTAGCAGAGCGTGAAAATCAGTGTCTGGGGAGCTTTCTTTCACTCTCTCTACTCAAGCCCCCTGTTCGCTGCTGGAAAGTCAGCTAATGATGAAAATCATCTCCATATGTTATATGCCAAAAGCATATGCCAGAAGTACCTTTTAAAACACAACCCTTTCTTGTTAAGTGGAGGGCAATTTTACGAATACATGCCTTGGGCAAACTGTGCTACTTGCGTACAGTACTTATCATGATGGCCAGAATAATAAAAAAAAATGAATGAGCTATTTAAACATTTCTCCATTCCCTAACTTGGACAAGCTGCTCCTCTTTAGATTTTGACAGGGTTAGTAAAGGGACTAAAGTTAATAAAATGTTAGAACCAGGTAAATGTTCCCTTGTTTACCCCCCAGTGTTTGAGCTGAAGGTGAAGGGCTGAGAGGTCTTGAACTCCTGAATGGTCTGCTGATTTATTGCCCTGACATAATGTGATGTTTATTTCATTCTTTACGACTTTCTGTCTTAAATCTATAAAGGCACCCAAATGCGCCACACAATGTTTTTTGAGGAATTTACAGAACTTCCAATCTAAAGTCACCTTTTTATTTTTACTGTACTGAAGTCAAAGTCAATTATTAAAAAAATGCATTGTAATTTTAAAATATTTCAATTAAATTCAAATTTATTTCTATAGTAAATACGGTTCTTCTTGAGCAGTTTTTCAGTTTCACCTATAATAATCGCTAACCTAAATGAATCCAGATTATTCTCCTGATTATACAACCACTGGCATGGAGATGCAATTTTACCTGATCTGTTAAAAAAATAATCGGTAACATTTTATGGTAAGGGTACATAAATTCATACATGAATTATGCATTAATTAATGCATTAATATCTCATGAATCATCAGGAACCAACATAAGTTAAACGTTTTTCATTCATGACTTCATGAATGAACAACACCTTAATTAAATCATCAAGTAATATGAGTACATCATCATGAATTATGATTTATTACGCATGATCATGATGTTTTCTTTGTTCAAAGTTCATCATTGTTCATCAGTGTTTCAAAGGACCTAGTCACCACTTTAGTTGAGGGGCCACACACATGATGAAGTCATTGATAGATAATGCTTAGTTAATGATGACTATACTGTATTGAACAGACCCCAAAATAGACCAATCACAGCTCATAGCACACACATTCTGTTGACATTCAAATACAGTAGTCATCATTAACTAAGCATTATCTATCAATGACTTCATTGAGATGATTCATGAGATATTAATGCATGAATTTATACATGAATTCATGATAATTCATGTACCCTTACCGTAAAGTGTTACCAAATAATCAATTCATTTATCCTTCCAAATTGAAAACCGGGAGATTTAGAGAAGATATAATTTGAGAAAAAATTGTCACCACATAGAGGGAAAAAGATGTTTAAGGCTTCCAAATTAAACGTTTTCTTTAATAGGCGGGCGGTTATCTTTGATTTAATTAGCTGTGTTGCTTACATCAGAGAGGGTCAAATAATTGTTTTAAAATGTCATTTAAATCATGTTGCAAACTGGGCAGTTACTCATTTTACCTGCCAAAGTCAATTTCAACTCACATTGACACTTTATGAGTGTAAATTTGAGACCCTGATAACAGTGATTGAACTGACAGAAGTGATGGTCATGTGCATGTAAAACAGTCCACTACATGGGTATTCATTTCTCTGACTCTTTTTGTATGAACCCTCTCCTTTTGATTCTAGACTTTTTTACTGGCCATTTCTTTTGGCAAAAGGAAAAACAGTAGTATGGGTCAAGGCCTGTGACCCTATAAGTGTCCTGCAGTGATTTCACAGGAACTGTAGAGAAGAAAGCCCACAAATACAAGTGAACATGTGTTGTTTTGCAGGGTCCCCTTGGTCCGCATGGAAACCCAGGCCGTCCAGGGTCCCCCGGGCCCAAGGTATGTACCACTGAAAACAGTACTGTGTGGCTTTTGTGGATGCGATAAACTTAGACTTGTGTGTTTGGAACTATGGGACCATTTCCTTGTTTAATTACCCCAGATAGCAAACTGACATTCAATCAACGTGGAAACGACATTTCTCATGACATCGAAGGAAGAACGTCATTGTCTGGCATTGTTTTGCTCATCGAATTAAAGTTGAACCAACGTCAGGTGCGCAATTCTTCAAAAAATCGATGCAATTGGTTTGCTTTTCTAACGTTGAAACGAGGTTAATTTGAGAAGTTGATTTTCCGTTAGTTTTGAAGAATGGCCGTCTGACTTTAGGTTAAACGTTAATTTGATGAGCAAAACAATGCCAAATCAACGTTGTTTAAATACATGTTTTCACATTGGTTCAATGTCAGTTTGTATCTGGGAAGTTTAGGTTTTGCATTTTGTATTGCTTTATTTTTATTTTTTGCAAAGCACCGAATTGAGTCACTTTGTTTTGACTTACCATAAATAAGCTGTCTTCGTAAAATGCCAATCTTGAACATTAGTGAATTCCACAAACTTAAAGAAGATCATAAGACATATAGGGGTTGAAAAATTAAGCAGAAACACCTGGTTTCCGACCACCAATAATTTATTAGTATGGTGTAGGGCCTCCTTTTGCGACCAATACAGCATCAATTCATTCTTGTTGAACCATTACAGTATGTGTACATGGTCCTCCAGAATGGTTAGGTAGGTTGGCAGTGTTGGGCCGATAAAGCACGGTGGGAATGCCATGATATTGCAGCCCAAACCATCACTGATCCACCCCGTGCGTCACTCTGGGCATGCAACCGTCCTGGTGCTAAGCCTTTTAAAGACTTCTTCACACTGTACCTCCCAGTGAAGGTGGACCCATCTGAGAACAATGCATGCTTCACATTTTTGCACTGATTAACACTCTTGTCACCAATGAAACCAACATTTAGCACTGGCACGAGTGAAAGGTAAGGCTATAGCTGCCCGACCATGAATATTGGCTCTGTGGAGTTCCTGACGAACAGTTTTGGTGGTAAAAGGTGTTCGAGGAGTGCATTTAATTCTGCAATACAATTTGGGTTAATACATGGACATCCCTTGACAGCTTTCTCTTTGCGTTGACAGTTACTCCTCGTCCTACATAGTGGTATGCTGGCATTACCCTGAATACCATGGCTCTTGAAGCACCTTTTTTAGGGATACTCCAATAAAAAATGAAAATGTTGTCATCATTTACACGATAAATTCGCAACTCCTTGATAAGGAGGTGAAACTCTCCTTCCTCTCGGTGCAATTTCAGGATTGGATGGACGTAATATTTTCTCTTTCTTCTCTTTTCAATAAGAGAGGGCAACAAAATCATCCTCACTGCTTGACGAATCCATTTGGTATTTTTGCGTTTTTCCCGCAAATGTTTAATAAATACGCATCGGACTCGGTATGCAAGGTTTCTATGCGTGACGAATTTTTAGGCTGACGAAACACGAAAAGCGCATCCAAAAATTTCGTACTCAGTGTGCAATGGCCTTTACTCACCCTCATGTTGTTGCAAACCTGAGGTTTTTTTTTTCTTCTGCTGAACACAAAGGAAGATATTTTAAAGAAAGATTGGAACCAAACAGTTCTTTGGCACCATTGACTTCCATAAAAAGATAAAATACTATGGAAGTCAATGGTGCCCCACAACTGTTTGGTTCCAATCGTTCTTCAAAATATCTTCCTTTGTGTTCGGCGGAAGAAAGAAACTCATACAGGTTTGCAACAACATGAGGGTAAGTAAATGATGACAACATTTTCATTTTTTTGGTGGAGTATCCCTTTAAAGGCTTGCTGTCCTGGTCACAGTATGCCAGCAAGACACATAGCAACAATTTGTCCTCTTTTGAACTCTGATGTATGTCCCATTGTGAAGTGGATTTCTATATGTTATGTGCAGCTGTGCTGTTGCTCTGCTAATTCAAGCTTCACACTGTGCTCTTACTGATGGAATATAAAATCAGTGATGATTGATTACCAGACTGCGCAAATATAGGCATTAAAGCTCCAACACTATATTGGCCAGTGTTTCAGTTTCCTTGTCCAACCTCTATATGCTTTGATCTACTCAATGGCTTAAATTTATGAGCCATATGTGCTTTAAGTAGCACTCTAATAAGTAATGGTTTTTTTTGTGGGATTTTTTTTTACAACAGTGATGTCACAAGGTAGTTTATGTACTATTTTATAATACCTAGAAAGACCTAATACCTACAAAGTATCACAGAACTACAATAAAAATATGGCTACTTTGGGAGAAAACCTCTTAGAGGAAACCTCTTCCATCTACATTTATCAAAGCATATAGAGTTGCAAATTAAAAGAGAAACAATAAAATCATGAGTAGCAGAATTCTGATGAACACTGGCAACAAATTTAGGATGATGACTTTGACGACATTATTGGACCTGTTTATTTCCATTCATGTTTTTCACAGTTGTCCATTTTACCACATCTGGCTTCTGGCAGTTGTACGATAGACCAGGAGAACAAAGATCTTTTTTAGCAATAGGAAGACAAGCCCAAGTTAAAATTCCTCTATTTTGTTATTGCTGCCAAATTGGACAAAGATGAGACAAAAATTACAGAATGAGACCCACAGAATTAACACTTGCAGTATATTTGTTGTGGGATTCCAAGCAGGCATTTCTCTCTGAAATAACAGTAAATTTGTCATTTATTGAGCAGTAATTCATCAAATGATGTAGAAGAGTGTGATAACTGGCATATATCCAGACACATGGTGTAGCACGCTTTTGGCTTGAGAGCCGAGGTGTCTGAATCGCAGTGTTGGAATGATGTTGTACAGTCTCTGCAAAGAGTCTTCCACAACCAAATTCAAAACTGACTCGCAAGATTTTGCCATGTAAATTCCCTTCATTGAGCAATAGTTCATCAAAAGAGAATCAAGAGTTGAACAAGAGTTCATAAGAATTCAGCTACTCATGCTTTTACTGTTTCTCTTTTAATTTGACAACAGCTAAATGTAGATGGGAGAGTTACTGGTTGCTGGTACAGATTTCATGTAAAACAGCTAGGGGGAAAAATGACGGAAGCATTGTAAAAAAACAACTTTATTCATTGCAAAATGATCCTACTTAAAAATATATATTTTAACAGTAATAGATGTATTTAAAACAGAGCCATAAAGCATGGCTTCATCCCATTGCCTGAAAAGGCAGAAGAATGTGGTGTGTGAACCCCAGTGTCATTGCAGAGACTTACTGTAAACTTATTTTTCAAGTGTACATGGGTCACTCTCTTGTGTAAACAACACTCCTTTCCTTTGCGAGCCTTCATTACTCTTATCCATGTAGACTATATAGAAAACTTCAGAGATGAATCCTGTTACAGTCTTCTGTTTGGAATGGGTTCCAAACAGGGGTCACAGTAACTCCCAGTATAACCTCCTCATTTCCTGTTTGATGTATACTTTATTTACAATTGGCAAAACAAGAGTGAGTGGTGTGTCAATGTAGGCAGATTGTGAAGTCTTTTCATTTAAAAAGCCTTTAAAAACAACACTCTCTATTTAACAGCTATGAAAGCTTTGGTTAATCTAAACACACCGCTTTGTAATATTTTACAGTTTTCCACAAGTAGTTGTTTGGATCCCTCATGTATTCTATGTTAGTTTTAGTTGTTAGTTGTATTAGTTGTTTGTCCTCTGTGCATTACAGGGAAAAAAGGGAGACCCTGGAATCTCACCTGGCAGAGCACCAAATGGAATAAAGGTACCATTTCCCCCATTATTCTTTTTTAAAACATTTTATTTATTACAAGTATTGTTTTGACAAATAGAAAGTTCATTGCAACATTATCATCACATTTGATAAATTTAATGCATCCTTCACTGAATGAAAGTATAATTTCCTTTCCAAAGAAAATCCTACTGACCCTAAACTTTTAGTAGTGTGCAGTATATCTATGTGTTTATGTCCTGGCAGATGGAAGATTTGAATGAAAACGATATTCCTCTTTCATAAGTTTTCACAACTGCATTTTAAAATTTTGTCAACTTTGAATATTTGTCAAATTAAATGTACTGTATGAAATCACCCAATATGAAAGTCAGCCTTTATCATGAAGGTTCTCTTTATATATTTACCCTTCTCAAGACAAGGAAAAAACAGAGTTAGTGTGAGAAAATGGAATAAAAATGAGATTACACCCTAACATATGTTTTAGTTTTAAAAATCTTTAAGTTTTGTTGCCTTTTCTGTCCCAGAACTCAAGAATCAGTGAGCAAACAAACGTCATGAATTGTGTGGTCTCTCTGAATATGTTAACATTGACAAATTTATCATACCACAAGTAATTTCCAGCGTCTTCCTTTATAGGGGGACCCTGGGATATTAGGGCTACCTGGACTACCTGGTCAAGCTGGTCGGAAGGTAAGAGGCATTCTTTGATTCATCTACTATAGAGAGACTCCACCAAGGTCACGTCACACAATGGATCCAAGAGTAGTTCCCAACCCAGATGTTTGGAATTGTTCAACAGACTTAATTTGCAACAGCAAATCATTATGTTTTCCAGGACACATTATTGCTTTATCAGCCGATGCTTAATGTAATCCCTCACATGAAATCATATCACGGCATATTCTGGATGGCAGTACATCAGTCCAACTCAGTAAATGCGAAACAGGTTCTCGAACTGTGAACTGAAATCAGTTGTGTGAAATCCCATTGGAAAAGGTTCTTGTAGAAAAATTCGCCCTGCTTTTCTGGAGAGAAACCCGATTTGTTTCAGACATGTCCAGCTGACCTTGATGTCCTCAAACACTGCTGTGAATGGGATAGCCAGCACATGACCTCATTTTATTCCAATTCCAAGGGATGTCTGTGGAAAATTCCTTGTAAAATACTGTGGTTTACCTCCATGTAGTATGTGTATTTTATTTTAAAATGTGCTTTACTGAACAGGACCTAATAGGTGTCATTATAGTGCAGCAAAAGAGGTAAATGGATACCAAATCAAATGAACCAACAGCACTTTGGCCAGGACAGAAGGCCTGCTTCAAAACAGTCATATTTCCAGTGAACATATACACAGTCTACACCGCTTAGTCTACACCGATCAGTCTACACCATCGAAATGAATTTGACTCTGCCAAGTCCCCTTACCAACACTTTCAGCCATTCTGCTACAATCTGTCTAATGCCAAATTGCAAAGACGTCCATACTCACTCACTCCAAATGGGAAAATGTGCTATTTAAGAAACTTTTACCGATGAGGCAGAGTGACATTTTCTATTGGGTTTAAGAATTTGGCACAGTACACTGGCGTGATTCTATGATATAATTGAATGTTCTGTTGAGTTGCACATGCAGTCAAACAACACACACAAAGAGACCCATACATAATACATCACATTACATCAGCTGTTTTACATATATTCAGAATCAATGGCATTTAAAAGTGTTGGTTTGAACGTTTGGATCAAAACGGCTCTCTGAAACATTGTAAAATAACGGAATTACCTGGCATTTTCTCTGCCTCCATGTGTTTCCAATCACACAGCCACAGAAAAAAATTAAAAGCTGGTGGAAAATAGTTGCAGACACTACTTGTGCTGAATTACAGCTGGCAGCAAACCAGAAAGTTATTCCATCCATGGTTCTTGGCCAGAGACAAAATCTTGTAACAATAAAACAAATGAAAAAAAAAGTAATACTCAAATGTACTGTAAAGTAACACATGTACAGTTAGTAGCACTGACACATTTGGTCATATGAGCAGGTAACAATCAGTCCGATTTGAGTTGTGCTTTTAATTCTAAACTTTAATTCTTTCAGTCCTTTCAAACTAGGGATCAGCAGATGTGGACTCTGGCACATCTGGACAGTGTGTTGTAACAGTACAAGCGTAGGCTACTAACGTCTGCTTGGAGATTGTGCTGCTCCGCCCCTTCTATTTCTCACTGAGGTTCACTGGGACCCTGTTGGCAACGGTCGTTTATACACCGTATTTGTCATTTGGTGTGTGTAACTATTTCGTAGACACATGAACTGCTGCATGCCGTGTATATGTCATCACAGAAATCTTTTTCTGTGATGTGTCCTGAAATGATTTCTGTAGAGCTGACTCCACTTCATTCGTCATTACAAGCTCCAGATTCCTTTCTACTTACTCATATTCCCACACTCAGCTGCTCTATGTTCAGTTGCCCTTACATATCAAAGTTCTCAGACATTGTTGAAGCAATTTTTGTTTTCGAAGCAAAGCATCTAAGGCAAGCATATGATTATTGCTCCTAATCGGGAATTATTTGGGTAACTCCCTACCCTAAGTATTAAACTGGTAACACTTTACTATAAGGTCCCATAGTTACGCTATCAGCTAACATTAACTAACAATGAACAATACCCTGAATGAACAATAATAATTTGTTCCCATATTAACTGATCTTTGTTAATGTTCATTGTTTCTTCACGTTAGCTCTGTTCCATTCAAAATTATTAACAAACACAACTTTTGATTTTAGTAAGGTATTATCAAATGTTGAAATTAACATTAACTAGAAGTATAATTAATTGTTAGTGCATGTAAACTAATATAGTTAATGTTAACAAATGAAACCTCATTGTAAAGTTTCACCCTAAAGTGAATGACCTCAAATTGTGTGGCTTTTTGAGTAGGGGTGAGCAAATACTTTTCTTTGTGATCAGACTCTCCTGATTTTGCTTGCTTGACTTTAACACGGGCAAAAAAATCCCATATTCTTCGGTCTGGTTTGCTGGCTTTGAAGCTGGTCAGGCTGGGATTTCATCTATATCAACAGAAGACAAGTTTAGTCTGGTTTTGAGGCTGGATTGAGGTGTCTCATTCAAGCATTAAACACCTTAGCCGCAGCATGGCAACACCCTAGCAACCATCCACAAAATCCTAGCATTATTTTTTGCTAAATAAACTTCATGCAGGCAAACACCACTTGCATTTGTGAAATCGTAAAAATATTGACATTAAGGCCAAGAAGAAGCCTGGGACTAAAAACACCTGGCGCTTGTTCTGAAAATGAGTAAACCATAATTAAAAGTACTGGAGACAAGAAGAACTTCTACTCCTTCACCATGTGCTGTCATTATGTGGCATGGTTTAAGCTAAAAACCTTGCAGAATTGAAAGGAAATTAGCCTTAGGAATCTTTAGCCTTAGGAATTGGCTGAAAATAAATCCCAGAAAAGGATAAGACTGCTATAAAACAGTTACCATCACATTCTGTCAGCTAAAAATGTAGTTATTTTTCCTTCCTTTTTAACTGGGCTTTTCCCTGCCACCTGTCTGGGCAATAGGAATATGTTTGTTCGACATCAACAAACTCAAAACTTTCAAACACATCTGTTACCGAATATCAGTCCCATAGATGTCCTTGGCTGTAATAGCATAATTATATTAAAGGAGTCATAACCTAGTAATACCTTGGATACCCACGCTCTATTATAGTCTTTCAGGCCCTTCTAAAAAAGAAAAGTGAAAAAAAAACAAACAAACAAACACAGAGCTCCTCTGACCCTTATTTCTGAATGCATTATTGCCTCGCGAGATCTGATGCGATATTTTGGCTGTCGTGGACAGTCATTTTAATAATGCAAATGAGGGCCGCGTTGATTGGTGTCAGGAAGGAGGGGGCTTGACACGCGGGTAACTTCAGCATATCATTACAAAAAGACCGCGACCTACGGAATTCAACCATATGTGTTTGAGCCAGACTCTGAACTAGAGCTGGAAACAGAAGATATAGAGTCAATGGAAGGACGTTTACATCAACATGTCTCTGAATGGTAAAGACAATCATTTTGAATCATTTTCACGCTCACGCACTTCTTATAGCTGTGTTTACTCAGCTCAGCCTCTTACGGCGAGTAAAACTGACGCTTCATCTTTTGTGTGATGTACAATAAACTTTATTAAACTCATCAGTATATGTTTGATCATCATTCGGACCTGGTCCGAAACAGCAGACTTGTAGGCTATTAATAAATAATGGATACATACAAGCAGATGGCAAATTACGTTATAATAACAACCGTAATTAAACTACTAAACTATACCTGTTTCATCTCTATACAGCACTCTGACTCTGTAGGCATTATTGTTCCGACTCGAAATGAACGTTGTAAAGGATTCCTGTGTTAAATGTTTAGTGCAGACACCTAACGTTGAGCCAGTTGTTGGAACAGCGTAATTAAAAATGATTTTCATCCACTGGTCCCTGGTAGTGTGGTCCGTTTTTGGTAGAGAAAACACATTTGAATGTTGATTCTGGCAGTCAACCACAGAGCAACTCACGTGTGCACTACATTTCTGCATCTTTCTTGACTGAATATGATGGGGAGAGGGACAGCGTGAGCTTCCTGCAGCATCTGCGGTGTCCATATATGGTATATCCTGCCCGTCTTGACATCAAGTCGGGGAGAAATTAAAATCTCGTATTTGAGTGCACGTGCACGTGGGCTGATTTACGAACCCTGGGGTAAACAAATGCTTCACTTTTGAATATCGGCTTCCCGGCCAATGTTTAATCTTTAGGCAATCATAACATACATTGATTCTCATGGTAAAGTGAAAATGACAGGTTATGACTCCTTTAAGCGTTATTCTTTGCTAATCCCTTTCACAGATTTACTGAATGAGAGAAAAAAGGGCCAGCTTATGCAGGGGAAAAAATACTTTTGCTTTTACTCAGCTAGAGGTGAATGGCCATTTGGGAGCAAGACTGTGCTTTGGCATCGACTGTGAAATGGAACTAGAACAAGCTGCGTTTTTTTGGAATTGGAGGCATCCATTCATAGTTACCTGGAAGAGCATCTGTGTCTGCAATGGTTTCAAATAAAGACACTCTCGGGTCAGGACAGGGAAAAAATATGATCTTTTTTTCTGTAGCTAAGGTTTACAATAAGAAAAATAGAACATAACAGTCAAAAGGAGACAAATACTACAGACTATCTTGGACTATGTTTGTTTTCGGACCTGTCAGATGTTTCTAGAGATGAAATATATCAAGTCTAATTTGAATAAATGCTAAGCTATCTTGACTAATTTAGTAGCGCTCGATATCAACAGCAATCACAAGAAGTTAGAGACTAAATTTATGAATCAGTTTCCCATGGGGAACATTTTAAATCTTCTAAGTGCTGCGGATATATTGTATTAAGTCTGTCTGTTGTTCAGTTTTACCATCTTTTGGGCTTTGTAATTTTTTGTTGTCTGCATGAAATCGGATTTTTACAAATCAAATTTGCATGTGACTTGATCTCTGATTATTAGATTTTAGGCCGTTTGGAGTTCGGCATGCCATGCACAATGTGCCATACAGCTGTGCCCACATTCACTCAAGTTTACTCACTCACTGAACTACTGTACATGGCATTCATTATGCAGTAAATTGCGAATAAATGAGGGAAACAGAAACAGATCATACAAAACTATTGTTGATAGGGTAAATGTAAAGTGGTGATAGTGTAAAAGGTGTAATAGTGTTTCACATGCCTCTGACCGTATGAAAATGTAAACGTGATGTCATGAAATACATTGGATGAAAAAGTGCAAACATAGAAGGGAGACTTTACCTTCTAAAAGTCTACCACATGCATACACCATCATACATGCACTCAGGCTAGAAATAATTGCTTTCTTTTATTACTGTCTCTTTAGCTCACACATCTGTGATTTATTTGTTCTCTGTTTATGCATGGCACATCACATTCCTTTATTCATGGTGATGGAGACTGGTCCTGCTTCCTTCTCTGACTCTTTAGTTCTATGCTAGGGACTTCCCTATCCTTATGTAATCTATTTCCATAGTTTAGGGGCAGGAAGGGCATTGTTCATTGTCCACCGCCACAGAGCACTCCGTTCCAGTGTGGAGATCACAAGCCCGTATGTATGCATTTAACCTGTCTTTGATCGCCTGTGCCAGCCTATCATTTGTTTTGTTTACTTTAAAGAGTACTAATTAGATTTCTATGAGAAGCGTTTTGTAAAAAGATTTGCCCCAGCAAGCACAGATAAACACAGATGTTGATGGAGCAGTTGGCAGGCTTGGCACTGTCACAGAAGCTGTGGATGGAACGTTTGCTCTTAATCACATATAGTAGCCTCAAAATTCGATTTGGATACTGAAACCACACTTAGAAATGTATGAATGTCATTATAATATGTAAGAAACTCTAAAACCAAGTGGTATGTATTGCTTATTTTAAAGAAAGAAAAAAAAATAAAACTTTTGTTTGGTTTTGAATTGTTTAAGAAAATAATAGATTATAATAGCACTAATTGGGATACTGTGTGAACTTAAAGGGAACTGACTTCATAGATCTATAGACCATTTGGTTAAGATCATGAAAAGCTGTGGTATTATTTGTTTGCAACATAGTTATAGATTTTATTTTTCTAATATAATTAAATTCATGCATTTTTCCATGATGCTTTTGGGAAAACTATATATATATATATATATATATATATATATATATATATATATACACTCACCGGCCACTTTATTAGGTACACCTGTCCAACTGCTCGTTAACACTTAATTTCTAAGCAGCCAATCACATGGCGGCAACTCAGTGCATTTAAGCATGTAGACATGGTCAAGACAATCTCCTGCAGTTCAAACCGAGCATCAGTATAGGGAAGAAAGGTGATTTGAGTGACTTTGAACGTGGCATGATTGTTGGTGCCAGAAGGGCTGGTCTGAGTATTTCCAGAAACTGCTAATCTACTGGGATTTTCACGCACAACCATCTCTAGGGTTTACAGAGAATGGTCCGAAAAAGAAAAAACATCCAGTGAGCGGCAGTTCTGTGGGCGGAAATGCCTTGTTGATGCCAGAGGGTCGGAGAGGAGAATGGCCAGACTGGTTCGAGCTGATAGAAGGGCAACAGTGACTCAAATAACCACCGTTACAACCAAGGTGGGCAGAAGAGCGTCTCTGACTCGCACAGTGACTGCGTCGAACTTTGAGGCAGATGGGCTACAGCAGCAGAAGACCACACCGGGTGCCACTCCTTTCAGCTAAGAACAGGAAACTGAGGCTACAATTTGCACAAGCTCATCGAAATTGGACAATAAAGATTGGAAAAACGTTGCCTGGTCTGATGAGTCTCGATTTCTGCTGTGACATTCGGATGGTAGGGTCAGAATTTCAGCGTTACAACATGAAAGCATGAATCCATCCTGCCTTGTATCAACGGGTTCAGGCTGGTGGTGGTGGTGTCATGGTGTGGGGAACATCTTCTTGGCACTCTTTGGGCCCCTTGGTACCAATTGAGCATCGTTGCAACGCCACAGCCTACCTGAGTATTGTTGCTGACCATGTTCATCCCTTTATGACCACAATGTACCCAACTTCTGATGGCTACTTTCAGCAGGATAATGCGCCATGTCATAAAGCTGGAATCATCTCAGACTGGTTTCAGCTTGAACATGACAATGAGTTCGCTGTACTCAAATGGCCTCCACAGTCACCAGATCTCAATCCAAGTAGAGCATCTTTGGGATGTGGTGGAACGGGAGATTCGCATCATGGTCAGCAACAAATACTCAGGTAGGCTGTGGCGTTGCAACGATGCTCAATTGGTACCAAGGGGCCCAAAGAGTGCCAAGAAAATATTCCCCACACCATGACACCACCACCACCAGCCTGAACCGTTGATACAAGGCAGGATGGATCCATGCTTTCATGTTGTAGATGCCAAATTCTGACCCTACCATCCGAATGTCGCAGCAGAAATCGAGACTCATCAGACCAGGCAACGTTTTTCCAATCTTCTATTGTCCAATTTCGATGAGCTTGTGCAAATTGTAGCCTCAGTTTCCTGTTCTTAGCTGAAAGGAGTGGCACCTGGTGTGGTCTTCTGCTGCTGTTGCCCATCTGCCACAAAGTTCAACGTACTGTGCGTTCAGAGATGCTCTTCTGGCCACCTTGGTTGTAACGGGTGGTTATTTGAGTCACTGTTGCCCTTCTATCAGCTCGAACCAGTCTGGCCATTCTCCTCTGACCTCTGGCATCAACAAGGCATTTCCGCCCACAGAACTGCCGCTCACTGGATGTTTATTCTTTTTCGGACCATTCTCTGTAAACCCTAGAGATGGTTGTGCGTGAAAATCCCAGTAGATTAGCAGTTTCTGAAATACTCAGACCAGCCCTTCTGGCACCAACAATCATGCCACGTTCAAAGACACTCAAATCACCTTTCTTCCCCATACTGATGCTCGGTTTGAACTGCAGGAGATTGTCTTGACCATGTCTACATGCCTAAATGCACTGAGTTGCCGCCATGTGATTGGCTGCTTAGAAATTAAGTGTTAACGAGCAGTTGGACAGGTGTACCTAATAAAGTGGCCGGTGAGTGTATATATACACACACTTCCATTCAAAGGTTTGAGGTCAGTAAGATTTTTTAAAATGGTTTTGAAAGAAGTCTCTGATGTTCAGCAAGGTTGCATATTTCAAGTAAAATATTAAGTACAAACTGTAATATTGTGAAATATTATTACAATTTAAAATAACAGTTCCCTTTCGAGGTAACTTCTATGCTGCATCAGCTGCTAATGCTATGGTGGTGTGCCCTCATGGAACCCAGTGTCTAAGGCATATATACAATGGCCGACGCAGTGTGATGATGTTGCAAGGTGTGCCTGTGTATATGAAGGATGCCTGAGAACACGTCGCCCAGGGCTTAGAGGGAAGGACACTACAAATGACCTCAAGAACATCATATAGAGTAGCACAAAATACACAAAAATTTAAATATGCTTGAGGTTCATAGAACAATTAATATGCAATGCCTATCATAATCAAAGTATAGATGTAATATTAAATAGTCGTCATATAATACAATAAAATACAGGATCTGCTCTCTCTCAGTTGAGAGAAGATCAAAACCCTGAAAAGCGACTGAGCAATAAAGCCAGAGATGTGTTGTCAAATCTGTGTTAGACTCTTAACAATCAATTAATAAATTAAATCCGAATTTGAATAATAAATCCGGATCAGCACCGAATAGAATGGTTAAGCAAAGAGAGCAGTTTGGTTAGACGGTGGAAAAGTGGCTTTTGATGGAGCAAAAACAGCACTGAGATGTGATGGCAATGAGGTGGGAGATGGCGCTCAAAACTCTTCAGATTGCATAATTTAGTGGAACAATAATAAAAATCGTCATCATCTGTAATGAAATAAGGCGAGAACTTATGAGAATGTACCATTATATTTCAAAATGTGAGCTCTTTTGGACTGAAGCCTTAATGGAGCTGTTTAAAATAGCCACGTTATCACAAATTGATCAGAGCAGAGGCGATTCAATATGTGTATCCTTCTTCTAATAATTATAAATACCAGTTTTATACTGTTTGATTATGGCCTCTAACGAAGCTCGGAAATTATTGGCTCCGGCTGGCCAGTTTATAGCCCTCGTGCACACCGGCTTGACAGTGGAAATGCTTCTAATAATTTCTGACTGGCATATACCGTAAATGTACAAATCAAACAAACATAAATGGGTAAAGGCAGGGCCTCCTATAGGGTGGGGCCCATGGGCTGCAAGCCCAAGTCCGGCCTTGATGTCACCTAAGAACTGCTTCTTTGTCTTCAGGAAGAAGTATCTTTGTCTTTTTGAGTGCTGTGTGTAGATAGCAGTGTTTGAAGAAATGATAGAAGGTAAGCAGAATAATGGCAAGCAGAAAATTCAAGTGCAGTGTTCCTTCCTCCGAGTCAGATAATTTCTACCTCCTTGATGCCCCTGTCTCGCCATCGGGGCTGTTTGGCACTGGCACTGAGACAGTGGTGGACAGGTTTAGAGAGGCAAGAATGCAGGTGGTTCCCTTTGGGAAGTATATCCCTCACCAGGTCCAGGCCCTTCTAAGTTGTCTATACCCATTGCACGAATGAGAAGATGAGTGTGGCTGCCCAGGGGCCAAATGTGGCCTTTCTTCAGATGTCTCCCCTCCCCCTCTAGTTCTTGTGGCTATTGGTAGGGCTGGTGCGTCTAAACAGAGATTGGGCCCAAACCTCACCCAAAGTTTGTGCTTTAATTCTTACTCTGTCCGAAAGAGAAGGCTGTTTTGGTTGCAAGGCCCACTCACCCACTTTAGTACTTAGTTTGTTAACATGGTGTAGTTGGTATGCCATCCCCATAGCATCAGCAGCTGATGCAGCATATACTCACCTGCAGGATTATTAAGGAACACCATACTAATACTGTGTTTGACGCCCTTTCACCTTCAGAACTGCCTTAATTCTACGTGGCATTGATTCAACAAGGTGCTGAAAGCATTCTTTAGAAATGTTGGACCATATTGATAGGATAGCATCTTGCAGTTGATGGAGATATGTGGGATGCACATCCAGGGACCGAAGCTCCCCTTCCACCACATCCCAAAGATGCTCTATTGGGTTGAGATCTGCTGACTGTGCAGGCTATTTTAGTACAGTGAACTCATTGTCATGTTCAAGAAACCAATTTGAAATGATTCAAGCTTTGTGACATGGTGCATCATCCTGCTGGAAGTAGCCATCAGAGGATGGGTACATGGTAGCCATAAAGGGATGAACATGGTCAGAAACAATGCTCAGATAGGCGGTGGCATTTAGAGGATGCCCAATCTAAAGTGATAACATCCCCCACACCATTACACCACCAGCAGCAGCCTGCACAGTGGTAGCAAGGCATAATAGATCCATGTTCTCATTCTGTTTATGCCAAATTCTGACTCTACCACCTGAATATATCAACAGAAATCGAGACTCATCAGATCAGGCAACATTTTTCCAGTCTTCAACTGTCCAATTTTGCAGTGAGCTCTTGCAAATTGTAGCCTCTTTTTCCTATTTTTAGTGGAATGAGTGATACCTGATGGGGTCTTCTGCTGTTGTAGCCCATCCGCCTCAAGGTTGTGCTTGTTGTGGCTTCATAAGTGCTTTGCTGCATTCCTTGGTTGTCAGCGAGTGGTTTATTTCAGTCAACAAGGCTTTTTCGCCCACAGGACTGCCGCATGCTGGATGTTTTTCCCTTTTCACACCACTCTTTGTAAACCCTAGAAATGGTTGTGCGTGAAAATCCCAGTAACTGAGCAGATTGTGAAATACTCAGACTGGCCCATCTGGCACCAACAACCATGCCACGCTCAAAATGGCTTAAATCACCTTTCTTTCCCATTCTGACATTCAGTTTGGAGTTCAGGAGATTGTCTTGACCAAGACCACACCCCTAAATGCATTGCAGCAACTGCTATTTAATTGGTTGATTAGATAATTGCTTTAATGAGAAATCAAACAGGTGTTCTTAATAATGCTTTAGGTGAGTGTAAGTTCCATCAAAAGGGTAAATGACCTCTAGGGTTATGCTGCATTGCGTTGCCATCCTTCGGTCATGACAATACGAATCTGATTACATGTTTTCAGGCACCTTTCTTATACACTGGGGCACACCTTGCAATATTTTCGCACTGTGTCAGCCATTTTATGGTGTGTTTGTACCAGTTCCTCAGACACCAGGTTCCGCGAGGGAGCATCCCCATAGCGTCAGCAGCTGACGCAGCGTCTCTTTCTCAGGGAACTGGTGTTACATATGCAACCATTTCTATTTGAATATATTGTAAAATGTAATTTTAAAATGCTGAATTTTCAGCAGCCATTACTCCATTTGGAGCTCAAGGAACATTTCTTGATGTGATCTTTTTTTTTTTTCAGGATTCTTTGATGAATAGACAGTTCAAAAGAACAACATTTATTTAAAATGAAAAAAAGATTCTAATCACACTTTTATCAGTTCATGCATCAGTTCAGACATCTGCTGGGTTGCAGGGGTGAAATTGCTTTCCCTAGGAGCACCGCAATACGACCAAAAGAGCACTTTACTATTAGCGATTAAAGGGGCAGGAGCTCACGAGTAATATAACTGTTTATTATCCCTTACGTATATAGTGTGTGTGTGTGAGTAATGCTAACAATGTACATCTTATTTCAGAGAGCTGAACTTACCATAGAAATTCCATTCCTCTTCTTATATTGTAATCACTGGAAGTTTCCTCTCTGTTATTGTGATTCCAAATTGTCTAGCCAAGACACATAACACCACATGACTTTTCACTCACTGTGAAGGTGTCGAATGATGTCTTCATTACATTTACAGTCCCTATAAATTTTCATAGAAGGAGAAGTTCTTGAAGTGGTACCTCTGCACATTGAAGATTGAGTTTCATGAATGTTTCTCTTGCATTAAACCACTGGTTCTTTTGAAGAGCTCCATAGGTTGATTTTTATTTGTTTTAGAGGTAATAGGTTTTTTTTAGAAGTTTTTGTTCAGTGGTTCTTGTTCTTCTGAAAATAATTGTTCAAAAGTGAAAAGTCTTTTTTCATGTACTCACCATTCTTTACAAACCTAAATACAGTCAATAGTCAGTTTTCTATGAAATGTCTTGGTTTCAATGGTTTTGACCACAATGGCCGTGGTGCCACCTCAAAAATTGAAATAAATAAACATGCAAAAAGTGCATGACGTCCCTAGTGACACCAGTTGCACAACGTTTTCTTTTTCGCTTTCCAAGACATTTGTAATGAAGCAGTTGCAGTACATAGTTCAGTAATGAGGTAAAATCTTCATAAAAAATAATACCTAGAGAGGTGTTGCTACCAAATAATCATAAAACGCTGGTTTCAACCCATTATGGGCTGATATGAGTTAATTGGCCTGTCCCTAGACAGTGTAACCATCTGCTCAGCTGAATTGGTATTGGTTTGGAAGTGGTTTGCTGTTGGTTTAGAATCTGTTGATGTGCGCTTTGAGACCTGCTAAGTTCCCTTACATTTATTACTTTTCCATCCTGGGAACATTTGTTAATCGCTGGCATTGTACATGGTTCCACTTTGTTGTTGTGATGGAGCTCATTGGCAAACAAATCAAATGCAAAGACAAATTTTCATCACATCATGTCCAAAAAGAAATGAAATTGCTTGTGTAATGAGAACAAACTGTCAGCATATGATCATTTAATAGCAGTTTGTGGAAAATTATTTACTTCCTTTAGAATGACTAAAGTTCAGAGATCATGATACATTTTCTGCTGCCTCTCTTATGTGGAAACCCCCAGGATATGATTAAGCACATGTTTGAGAAGTGACTCCCTTAAAGGCACATTATCCTTGCTGTAATTTACCTCCTCTTGTTCGACCTCCAGCTACAAATGGGAGAGATCATCATATCCTTTCGCAACACTCAGTCTCTCTTTCTCTCTGCTTTAGGGACAGAAAGGCCATCCTGGTCCCTCTGGTCACCCCGGAGAATCAAGTGAGTTCCCATTCACACCATTTTTTTTTTTTTTTTTTACTTTCCACAAGAGAATTAGAGGAATTAACAACTATGACTTTTACATTCATTACCAAAGTATACTCCATGGGCCATATTACAGAAAAATCATAATGGTGCAGTCACATTTTCCATACCTCTGCAAACTTTCACAGCCCAAATTCATACATTTCAAGGGCAATCAACATGACAAAGTATTTTGTCTAATGACATTTTGGTGGCAAATAAATTTCCCTATGTAAATTTTGCATCTGGTTCAAGTTTGCAAGTTTGTTAGCTGGCAAAATACTATTTTTTTTCATTGTCATTATTCCCGTATTTCATTCACAGAATTTTGTCACATCCGGTGATGGTCTCATTTCCTTTGCCAAAATTTTTTTAAATTCATTAAGAAGTTCTCAGATTTTCACACAAACTTTTAAGACTTAAGATGTTTCTGTAATACAGCCGTCTCGGGTTACAACTATAACACTCGTTCCCTGAGAAGGTACTACAATCGATACTTTGGGGAACGCCTTCAGTGTGACGTGTCTGAAGCCTGTATGGAACTAGTCCAATTTTGATTGGTGTTGCGGGATGGCGTCAACCTAGACATTGCATGTGACGATGAAGCGGAATCTTTAAAAGGACACCGGAACATAACAGCATCAGCTTTCGATTGGTCGAAGCAAGTTGTTTTCAGGAGCACAAAAAGTGTGGCTGAGAAACACAGCATCTTGTTCCCCTCTCAGGGAGCGAGGGTTACAGTTGTAACCCGAGACGTTCCCTTTCGAGGGAACTCATGCTGTGTCAAGAATTGACTCTTTGGGGAACGAAATGCCCACTGCGCCACACTGAGAGAATGCGCCCTGGTATGAAGCAATCTGGCATACTGAAGACGAGAGAACACATACTCACATCGGTAAACTAGGAAATGAACTTGCGCTCCCTGGGCGGGTCGGCGCAAAAAGGGGGCGTGTTACGGAGAAAACATTCCCTGGTGATATTTTGCAGTTCCAAAAAACAATAGCGCCAATGACCAGAAAAAAATAGTCTGAAGTCAGTGGCGCGTTGCGCGTACATTCAGATGCTAGCGCGCATGCTAGAATACAGAGTTTGAACAACACGCATACACTGTAGATTATTCTCTCATTTACGCAGATACATTTTCCTTTTTGCAAATTATACATTATTAAAAGAAAAAAATATTTAAACATGAAGAAAAATCATTGTTGTGTCCTTGACGATGGGAAAAATAGGCATAAAGCTTACTCATTTACCCAAATTATTATATGCATGTTTAACCAAAGCTAATTTGGGTGAGTTTGTCCCATTCCCAATGTCACTTCTCTTTCTTTTACGGCCCTGATGAGAACATCGGTCAGATCACCGATTGTGAAGCGCGCCTGGTAAATGCACCATTATAATAGAATTGCGCTATGGAACAGCGCGCCTCGTTCATCATGCTCTTAAACGGAATGTGATATGATGCTCTTATTGGTTTGTTTCCTGTTACGCCCAAATCACACCTATGAATAATGAAGCTACTTCATACCAACCCCTTTTAGATTTGCGTCAGCGCAAGAGTCATTTATCCCCCCGGTAAAATAGCAACAGTGCCCATGACCCACCCTCGAAGTTACTTGTGCTTTGCGCTCTGATACTTGCGTTTCACTCAGTCCCAAGCACCTTAGATGGTGCAGAACATCTCAATGTTGACCTGCCATCACCTCCAACTAGAATCAGCCAGTAGTCGATGTAATTGAGGATGCGAATGCCTTGAAGTCTGAGAGGAGCAAGAGCAGCATCCATACATTTCGTGAAGGTGCAAGGTGACAGTGCTAGGCCGAATGGAAGATTTTTGGTGAGCCTCCCCCAAAAGCAAACCTTAGAAACTTCCTGTGTTGAGGAAGGATGGAAATATGGAAGTAAGCATCCTTTAGATCTATCGTGACAAACCAATCCTCTGTCCTGATTTGAATCACGATAAATAGGTATGGTCAATTTTGAACCTGTATCTCCTCAGAGACTGGTTCAATAGCCTGAGATCTAATAAGGGACGTAAACTCCTATCCTTCTTGGGAACTATAAAGTACCAGCTTTAGAACCCAGTTTTTGAGGAGGAACATGCTCTATGGTCTCCTTCGCTAAGAAGGAATGGACTTCCTTTTCCATGACCTGACCCTGCTCTGAGCTGACCAGTGTGTGCATGACCCGCTGAACCTTGGGGGCGATACTCGAACTGGATTCTGTACCCCTTTTCTATTATACACAGGATATATTTTGAAGCCCTTCCAGGTGTCTAAATAATCTACTAGGGAATAAGTCTCTCGAGACCAACCTCTGGTGTTACTCATGCTGCAACGATTATCGACACTTTGGGGAACGCCTTCAGTGTGACGCATCTGAAGCCTGTATGGAACTAGTCCAAACTTGAATGGTGTTGCGTGATGAAGTCCCCCGTGATGTCACATGTGATGGTGAAGCGGAAGCTATAAATGCCCTGGCAGCAGACCCACAAGACTTGGGACGACGCGGGGATGAGCTGTTTCAATGCGGCTGACTGTTGTTTCGTCTCCTGAAAGCTCTTGACAACAGTGATGACTGCGTCGCCGAAGAGGTTAGAAGACAAAATTGGGGCATCGAGGAGGAAGGCCCTGTCCTCATCCCCGGCACTCGACAAATTCAGCCACAAATGTCTCTCTATTGCTACCAAAGCTGCCACTGAATGGCCCCAACATCCCCAACCAAATCCATTTGCGATCCACAAGAATGCATCCCCAGGGAAAGTGTGCCTGACCTGCTTTATAGAACTGGCACAGGCAGGAACAGTGCCTTCTCATGGGCATGAGATCACAATTAGCAAAGACAGCGCCCTTGAGCGCTGCCTGTATGATGTATTACCCACTTGGTAGACATAGCTCCACACGATCAGAGTTGACTGGTTCCGATAATAACAGAAGCACATGAGCAGAGGTAGAAAGCTTGAGGAAGGCAAGTGAGTTTCTTTATGATAGTGTTGTGAAATATACACGCACAGCTGTTGGGGGCGCTGATGAGAACACATGCATCAACAAAAGTGGAAATCAGCGAAGAAGTGACTAGGGTTGCCAAGTGCCCTTTAAAATACAAGGGTAACGTGCAAACAACACCAAATAAGACACACAGTCACATAGAACGCTTGCTGGAAAACAGAAAGCTGACACTGTTATGTTACGGTGGCTTCCGCTTCACCATCACATGTGACGTCACGGGTGACTTCATCACTCAACACCAATCAAGTTTGGACTAGTTCCATATAGGCTTCAGATGTGTCACACTGAAGGCGTTCCCAAAGTGTTGATTCTCGACGCAGCGCAAGTTCCATTGAAAGGGAACCCAGGTTACTGGATATACTGTAAATAGGACAGAATCACACAAAAGTATAAATGCATTATTTTGGTCACATTATTTTGTCACTAAATTAACACATTAAATTGGTATACTTATTAAAATAAAAAAACACTTGATCTGACAGTCTGGACTATCCTCCAGATTTCTAGAATTAAATTGCTGGAATTTAGAGTTATTGAGTTATAGTAGTATAATATTTAAAACGCTTTCATTATTGTTTCATAATCTCATACGTCTGTGGTGGGCCACACATCATTTGTATTTGGTATTTGTCATTTTGACAAAAATGGCAACACAAAAAAGATTGAAACTATTTACAGACATGCACAAGTATAACATGTTGTTTTAATAGAAATGCTTTTTCTCTCTCTCTCTCTCTCTCTCTCTCTCTCTCTCTCTCTCTCTCTCTCTCTCTCTCTCTCTCTCTCTCTCTCTCTCTCTCTCTCTCTCTCTCTCTCTCTCTCTCTCTCTCTCTCTCTCCATTCTGCTTTTTATCTTTCTTTTTGTTTATTATGGCTCTCTACAAGAAGAACTTCCAATGCTAATGACATATTTATAGTAATGGATTTTTTCCTCTTTATGCTTTTTATTCTCTCTCTCCACAGGGAGAAAGAGGACCAGATGGAAGCCCGGGTGCCAAAGGTTATCCTGGCAGGCAGGTGCAGTAAATCTTCTGTTGTGCTGCTGGCTTGCACAGTACTCACAGATACGAGTATAATGAGACTAGTAGCAAAGTGTCAGGGCTTGTATTGGAGACTAAAAGAGCTTGCTCTGCCAATATCACCACTTGTTTTGACATAATTTTTGAGAAATTAGAATTGTTTTTGGAATTAAGAGGCAATGAAAATGGATTTTATATTTTGAGCTTAATGTGCTAGCAGAAAAAAAGGGGGTGCCAAAGACATGAATGATACCTGATATTTGGAAAAGTAATTTGCTAAATATAATCCTCCCCTTTTTGATAAATTGTCTCACACTGCTGAGCTTAAATGTGATTGGTAGAAATTATTAGATCGGACCCAGCTTTTCTTTCTGAACTACGAGATTTACTTATTCTGGGAAGCAACAACAGCTATAACAACCTAAAAAAAAAGTTTCTGGAAGCTTCCGTTTTACCTTTACCATTAGGCATGTTCTAGAAAATCCTACTGGAATTTAGTTTTTCAGCTGACATAACTCTTTAATGTTTGCAGTAAGGTGCAGTAAGTGATCTCTGAGAGACACTGTTGAAAATTTTAAATCAACAACTAAACTAACTATTTTGCTGATATTTGCTAGATGTGCATAAAAGTGTTAATGCACGTATTATGTTCACAGTGTAAATTAGGGTACAATTCCCACAATTTATTTAGGATTAACTATGACTTTACCTCAATAAACTCCTAATTTCTGTTTATTTAGTAAGGTAGTTGTTAATTTAGGTAGGATTAAGAGATGGTCATGTAGAATAAGGCATTAATATGTGATTTGTAAGTACTAATTAAAAGCCAATATCCTAGTAGTTGCATGCTAGTAAGCAACTATACAGGTGAAACTCGAAAAATACAGGATTAGAAAGGCTTGAAATATCTCACTTTGCATGCAATGAGTCAGGGAACTCAGGAACTCCTACGTCTCGTTGGATGAGTTTCCAATGAATTGGGATTGCGCTAGGGAGACTAATTGCCTTTTAGTGAATTAAAACGAACCAATGACTATTGCCATGCAGGAGTTGGATTCCGTGCCCGCCTGTCAGTTAGGGTGACCAGAAGTCCCGAAAAATTCGGGACAGTCCCGAAATCTAAGCTGTTGTCCCGAATCCCGAAATCGGCCTTAATTGTCCCGAAAATTATACTAAAGCAAAATCTTGATATAAAATGTCTTATAATAAAACATTAAAAATCATCCGTGGAAGTGGAGTTGTCCTGCAGCCAATCAAGTTGCAGCAGCCGCAGCCGCGAGTACAGTGAATGTGCAGGCAGCCACTCAACTTTTGTTTTTTAAGCGTGTCAATTTCGCTCTTGACGCGCAAATGGATTCAAATGGATATTCGCGTCTGGTTTGAAGGCAGCATTAAAGGAGTGAGTGATTTGTCACGTCACTGCGTGCAATAAAATACTTCGGCCGGGCCTTAATGTCTGATGTCGGGTTTCACTTGAAGCAAATCATCTGCACAATTATTTAGTTTTCCTATTTAATGACCGACAATTTAGTTTTAATAATAATTTTGGCATAAGGCTTATTAGCGTTAGGCTATAGCCTGAAAGGTCTGCTTTAGCCTGTGCACTGTTACAACAGTAGGCTAACACTTTTTCTTCTTTTTTTCCACAAAATTTGAGTTCATGATTTTAATGTGTTTTATTTTTATTAAACCCCCCCCCCCCCCCCCCAACCCACCCCCACCCCGTCCCGAATTTCAGCCAATCTCATCTGGTCACCCTACTGTCAGTGCCGGCATAAAGTGGAAGTGAGCACATACACGAATGCTTTTTGCTTTGGAGGCAACCATCTGAGTGGATGAGCTTCAAGATTCGTATATTAACCCTTTAGGCGCCAGTAGGTTTTTTCCAAAAACTTTAGATTTTGACATCTTAATTTCAAAAGACAATATCTTAAAAGTGAAACAAGATAGATACTTTTTGTAAATTAGAGAAATATTAAGCATGACCCAAAGTTTATGTAGGGATTAAATTTCCCCATCTAATTTGCATATTATGACGTCATATAGTGGCAGAAATCTTGGATTATAGAATTTTCATGAAAAGTCACATGTTTAAATGATAAAATGCAGCACTTCTTCCCCCCAAAATGTCCATCACCTTCTGTATGCTATATGGCACAATACTGAATGCTCAGGTATATAGTAAATAATAACCAAACTGTGCAAATCATTACTAATAAATGGTAGAACAAACCATATGCATGTAGTGTTTGGCCTTTTGCTGTGGAGATTTTCCATTTCCTACGTGCAGTAGGCACTCTGATTCCATGTATGGGGCTTATATTATTTATATGACACACAAACACAAGTAGACAAGAGCTGTTTAGTTCAAGAGATGACTCGTTAGGGCAAAGCGCAGCTCATAAGTGATGATAGGAGCAGC
>JAQIUQ010007675.1:302500-342035 GCA_030378365.1 Hybognathus amarus | reverse complement strand
GATATACTTAAGTTCAGTTACATGTCTTACATGTGAAAGGCTTGCCCACAAGGCGTTTAGTCAATGTCGAGGACCCTGGTAGTCTTTTTTTCCCTAGTCGTGAATAGCACGGTAAAGCTGTATTCAAGTACGTTTCGAAACTTATATTTTATTAGGATCAGGTGGCCTTATAAGGTTTTGCCAATGATGGTTGGATAACACGTTGCGCGCTTATCCATCAGCAAACAGAAATTAACCACCAGAGACAGTAAATATACATTCAACTGTTCAAGTGAGATTGATATGAAACTCTGGGTCACTAGACTTGAATTTGTGGGCTTTAACCTGATGCTGTGCAGGGATATTCATTGCGTCCTTTTAGTCAATTCAGTTGGCATCTCCCAGTCTACTTGCGGGTACCTGCTAGTATCACTCGGTGGACATAGCTTCCTTGGTCTGAATGGTGCTGAACGTTCAGACGTTGACTGAACAATATTTCCTATCCTCTCAATTCAGTCAATTACTTTAACACTTACTTAACATCATCTACTTAGCCACATATACACTGGGGGGAAGAATAGCCTCAGACTGTCACTCACTGGGGTAACATGTTGCAATAGTCTGAATTTCTTTTTAATATTGCGCACTGATGTCGACAATCGAATTCAGCCGTTATTATTATAAAAGTAATTTTTTTCTTCCGTTTTGTTCTCTGTCCCTCCTTACTCTCTTTTCATCTTCACTTTTGCTTCCCCGAGGAGCTCACTTGAAAAATGCGGCTCTTTTCATTGTGTGCGAGTGTGTGTGCCCCGTTTCTCATCTCCTCTCAGGTGGTGGTGAAAATGGCGGCCTATGGCTGGTTCTGTTTGGCTGGGCCGCCGCTAGCAAAAGCCAGTGTAATATAGAGGCGGCCACAGAGGCCATGGGCCAGACGGGGAGCCCAAGCTGTGCCACTGAAAGGGCCTGAGCCCGGCTGGTGTGAGCGGCTCAAACATCTCCAAATTCAAACCCCGAACGAGAGGGGAAAAAGAGAGAATGAAGGCTGAAGGGAAAGAGAACAACAAAAAAAAACGGGCAAGAAAGAGAAGGCGACTGTTGTTTGATATCCCACATTAGCTGGTGGTTTTTGCGGCTGCGTACGCGGGCGTAAATGTGGCTGGGGTGGCTGCCGCACAGATATCAAAGGGGGCCGACGGCGTCTGGCTGCGCTAGCGGCAGGCTGCTGCAGGTGGCCCCTGGATTCAACCCTCACCACGGGGAGGCAGCTCAGCCCAGATAGAGATAGAGAAGAGGGAGAGAGGGAGAAGGCAAATACAGGCTTGAAAAGAGAACAAGAGATTGAGGAAGCTGTGGTCCGGAGGTTGGGCTGGGAGGTGGATGGTAAGAGAATTAAATTACTTAGCTCTTCATGCCCTGATCTGGTGGGCCACAAAGAATCTCGAAAAATCAGGAGCCACAATAGAGATCTCAAAAACTAAGATGTTTTTGCAGATGAAAACGTTTAATAGAACTAACATTTTTAATTCTTAATACCGTAGATGTTTGTTCACACAACGTCCTTGTTTTCAGTTGTCATGGCAGGGTGGATAGGGCTCTGGCACTGTTACTCCTGGTTATGGTGAGCTATAGATTATGGAAGGAATTGTGAGGAAGAATTAATCTATTTAACAAAACTAGAAACAACAAAACCACAGCAGGGGGCAATGCAGCGCACAAGAAGAAGGACCGTTCTTATGTTAAGTGAGATTGCTCTGCCTTGCTGAAATATGGTATGAAAATACCATATGAAAATGGCTGACGCCTCCAGACACTCGATGCATACTGAATACACTACAATAGGATGCTCATGATGTGCCTTTAGAAAGAGACTATGAAGGCAAGTGATAATAACAGAGAAAAAAATAGACTGACAGATTTAATTTACAGGCTAAATAACTTAATTTGCATAATTAATATCTTAATAGTTTACATCATGATTTGAAAAAAAGGCTACCATTTTAAAGGGATAGCTCACCCAAAAATTAAAATACTGTAAAATATTTTCAAGAATGTTATAAAGCCAGAATAAACATTTGACTCCATGAGACTGTCATTGGAAAGACAAAATAAATTTCATAATATTTCATAAATTTCATAATATTTCTTTTATGTTCCAAAAAGTCCTTAAAGTTTGAGACACTGAATGACGAATTTTAATATTTTGATGAACTATCTCTGTAAATAATTTTAATTTATTAAAAAAAAAATAATAATAAAATAAATAAATAAATAAATAAATATATATATATATATATATATATATATATATATATATATATATATATATATTATTATATATATATATATATTTTTTGAAAGTACTGCGATTTATAAGATCAGATTTGACAACATGATTTTTTTTTTGGCAGCAATTTCCATATTTCCGAAAAAGGCTGTTAATTAGGGTTATTTACGTTAATTGTGTGTTGTAACCTAGTGTCATACCCAATCATACATGCTCTTCCATCACAGCTGTGCTCTCCTCAAAAGGCTGAATAACAAACACTGTAAAATTTCCTCTGCAAATATTTATAAAGTCTCATATCACTGCTCAGAATTTGGACAGAGACATATTTTCCTAATATATCCAAATATTTCCACGGTGTGCAACATTAAGTCTAGTGATTTGCGGCTGGGTGGAATCTAAAAATTTAACATTTGTTAGAGACGTTTCCAAATCATTCCTCATTCACATACAGTGTTTTCGACTTTCTTCTTTCCTTAGTCTGCAATTTGGTCCTTGTGAAGGTTTAGTAATTTGTAATTGTTTGGCATTATTTTTTGTCACGTTTTAATTATGCAATTATTAAGTCTCTTTTCAGGCCAGTGAAAGAAGTTGCATTGAATTTGTATTTTTATTTTTTTTTTTTACCTTGCTCTGCATTATTGTAAGCCACTGGCAGATGGATCTCATTATAAAGGGTCACACAAAATCCTGATTATATTATCAAAAGGTGACAATTGTTCTTTATATAGCAGCAAAAATATTTCATCTAAATCATACAGATGCTCCAGTTCACACGTTTATGCTGGAATATTATATCGAATTGTGCAGGCAACAGTTTATTCAAACAGGGGGTTTTCTCACTAGGTTAAAATTATGCTGTCAGATGTCACAAAATAGTGGTGTTATTCTGTCTCGTCTTATCGTTTCATTTGATAAAAAATAACCGTCAAAAAAATAAAATAAAATAAAAAGGCCAATCCTTCACACGCTATTCGACTCGAATAGAGCTGTTACGGTTACACGCTCATTGCAGGCTGTAATACCTGGCTTTCTGCATTAACCTTTTACAGTGATATTTAATTAAAGGTTTAAAGGGCACCCAACACCTGCACCATGCTCTGAATGCAGCCTCCGCCGCTAAGTGACGGCACAACGGAGGAGTGTGGCAATTAGCATGACCTTAAAAACGGCACGGACGCTCTCTTTCCCATGCTGTGCAGAGCCTCTGCCTGCCCCATGGCATGCTGGGGTGATCGAGATGGCCCCCAAGCTGACACGCTCCCCTGCAGCAGTGAGTGGAGCTAGCCCAGGGGTCACTGGGGCATCCAAGGGCCTGTGGGAGGAGGTGGGAGAGGCCTACACTTGCAATTAAAGGGTTAGTTCACCCAAAAATGAAAATTAGGTCATTAATGACTCACCCTCATGTCGTTCCCAGCCCGTAAGACCTCATCTTTGGAACATGTTTCTGTTGTCAATCCGCGTTCAGTGACGCTGGTGACGTAAGATGCTGCTGACGTGTTATCAGTGCGACTGAGCTTCGTCCACTGTCAAAACAATCATTTCGACACAGAGGAAGACTTGAATTTTTTGCTAAGCCATATTTATTTGAACCCGAATACACGGAAGCACCAAATAACACGTCATCACATCAACACGGATTGACAACAGAACCGGAAGAGAATACAGTGCTGAATAAAGTCGTCAGTTTTTGTTATTTCTGCACCAAAATGTATTTTCAATGCTTCAAAACATTCTAACTAACCCACTGATGTCACATGGACCACTTTGATTATGTCTTTATTTCCTTTCTGGACAAGGACAGTATACCGTGTATATATTTTCATGGAGTTGAACGGAGGTCTTATGGGCTTGGAACAACATGAGGTTGAGTCATTAATGACATAATTTTAATTTTTGGGTGAACAAACCAATTAATCCTTTGATGCGCAAAGCTGATATCCCTTCTAATGCATAACATGGGTCTAAAAAGACCCATAATCATTTCCTATGTTATTTCATGCATGGCTTTCCATTTTATTGTTTCAACTTTTTGAAATCACTTTGAGCATTTAATATGTCATGATCTATGAATTTAATAATTTATGAATATTCAAAAAATCTTGTTTTCAATTATCACAAATTCACATTTGAATATTTCCTAGATTTTTTGTTAATACACCATGTTTACACACATGGGTCTAAAATGACCCATCTATGCAAGCGTGATGAAACAAAAGAATAAAGAAAACCTTTTGTTAAAATAACCAATGTCACAGTTGTTTAGATCAACACATTTACTGTAACACTTGAAATGTTTATTGGCCACTTTGTCAGACATAAGCGATAACACTGAAATTGAACTGTAGTGTAGTGCAACTGTAGGGATCTCCCCACCACCAATGTGCAGCATCCACCTGGATGTTGCGACAGCCAGCCATAGTGCACAAGAACGCCACCACATGATGGCTTATGTGACCAATAGCATTGATTCATGACCACTGGGGTTGGGTATCGTTGGAATTTAAATGATTCTGATTTTGACTTCGGTTTCCTAATGATTCTCAATTCCTAATTCTTTAGAGGCAGGGTCGAAAAGTTTAGCTAACCAACGGTCTTTCTGAAGTAAATACTCCTGTCACAGATTTTGCCGAGATTTCGTTATTTTTAGAGAAGTGAAGCCACACTTTGGACCGCCGATGTAAGCTACTCATGTTCGACTCGCGCGGTTATGCCAACACTTCCGGTAGACACTTCTTCGTTGGTGTTGTTCAGCGGTTTCTTCTTCGGTTCGGCGGACTGTGAATATCGAAACTAGGAATTCAAAATTAACATCTGAATCAATTTCGGAAAACTAAATGTTAGTCCCAGTTCCAATTGATACTCGATTCTCGATACCCAACCCTAATGACCACAAATAAAAATGAATATGGAGGTCGCAAGGTTTCTGCCCAACAGCGACAATATACTTGTGTATATATAACTTTTTATTGCAACTTTTATTTTCTTGACCTAGTTAACATTAGAAAAAATAGAATATGTCGACCGCAAGCTATTAGTATTGGACATGTTTCTCTTCTGCACTGAGTAACGAATTTCAAGGTCAGGTCCTTAGCCTAAACATTCAAATATTAGGCTATATTCTAGATGTCTCTCACAAATTATCAAATATTTTCTGTGAAAAAAAATAAATAAATAAAATGTACATGCATGAAATATACAAAAACAGCCGTGTTGAAATGTGAAATGTGCGTTAAGTGAATAGTTTTCTGGAGTAAATATATTTATACTATTTATAAATATCAAAGGTTCCCATATGGTCACTTTTGACCCATGTGTGTAGAATAGAAATACAAATATTCGATATATCTAAATATGTTTAGTGAAAAGTAAAACTTCCGAAATCTCTGTGTAAACAATGAGTGACATACACACGCAAGAGATCACTTCCGGCGCATGCGTAAGCCGAAGCGCCCGTGCCTTCAGATCAGTTGGACATGGCTATGGTTACACAATGTAAAAACGATATAAATACTGTTCGTTTTCTCACACAAACTACTTGTTTGGTGTCTTAGGCCATCAATGTGTACTTACATTTAATCATGTCATTGTCATTAAATCATTAAATCATGTTTAATTTTGACTTCCTGTGCATGCTCTTTGAGGTGAACCCAGGCATGGACCCCATAAACCTGCATTATATGACTGATAGACAACAACGGTTTGACTGAAAAATATCAAAATTGGAAATACTGTGGAAACAAAGACACCTGACATCTAGGATGCCCTTGAGGTAAGCTGAAACATATCAAAAATTAATTTCAAAGTGAACTATCCCCTTAAAAGACAAATCTGCCAAGAAATGTATGTGCAAATTTGACAGTCATTGAATTATATGCATTAATGAAGTGGAATCTGCAGCTGACCTGCTGGTTTGATGTTCATGCAAAAGCACCCCCACACCCCACACACACAACTGCCCCCACCTTCCATTGCAACCCCCTGCCAGGTCAGGAGCTCTGGTAGACCCTGGGCTCAGCCCAGCCAGGGGATCATGCTGTGCTAATATTTCTGTTAGCTCTGAATGGCTCACTGACATGTTGTTTATTTGGATTAGCAAGTTGTTTTTTTTATCAAAATCAATATGTGGGCGAAGGAATGGGAAAAGCAATGATTGAAATGCAAGGCTTCAGCGTCGGGATAATGCACCAATCTGTCTTGACATGAAGAGGATGTGTTGACATTGGTGTGGTGGAGCGGATAGGCTAAGAGCAGGTGAAGGCAAATGGAGAAGAGAAAGAAGACAGTTTGCTGCTCTTTCAAGCGTACTCACCTCTGATATCTACATGTGCCAGACTAAAAACTAAAAAATAGTGTCACACACCTTACAGTCTTACTTCCAAATAATATATATATATATTATTTATAAATTATTTATATATTTATAAATATATATTTATATTATATATAATTTAGATATATAAATTCTTTGGGATTATTGCAAAAGTTTAAAACAAAAGTTTTGATACTTTAACACATTTTGTCTATCAAGATTGTTTTCACAAATGAACACAACTTTTATTACTTTTGAACCTAAATGCAGTCACCAGACCTAAAAAAAAACTGAAGGATGTCTATAAACAAACTACACCATGGTCCCACAACTTCATTATACGTCAATTTCATAAGCTTCCGAAACTCTTTTAGTTTTTATCTAAAAACATCTTTCCAGAAAGTTTAATAGTTTATAAGAGCTCAATCATAAGCATAACAAGGCTGTAAAGTGGACTGAGTTTACCTGTTCGTAGTGATGACGCTTAATCTCCCACGACTGCTTCTGTAGCCCCCAAAATGGTCTGTGGTTAACACAAGCTCAAATCACTTCACGTTTTATTCTATGGCATAAATACATCAGTATTACCCCACTCGTGATTTTGTTTTTAAGCTGTTACGTGTCTTGAAAAGGTGGCTAAATGGTGCTACAGAGGCAGTCGTGGAGATTAAACGTCTTCACTACGAACAGGTAAACTCAGTCCACTTTTACAGCCTTTTTATGCTTATGATTGAGCTCTTATAAACTACTAAAACTTTCTGTAAAGATGCTATAGCCATGTAACCAAAAACTTATTAAAAGAAAACCCATTGGAACCGGAAGTGATAAAATGCTAACTTCCCGATTAGGCCTACAAATTTACGTCATAGCTGCACCACTCTCAGAATGCAGTTAGAAAAAATGCTCCTAAGCCCCCGTCCACACTACTGCATTTTCATTTAAAAACGGAGAATTAAAACAAATACGATCTCCGTCCCACACCAGCGTTTTATCTGCGATCTCCGTCCACATTAAAATGACTGAAAATGCGGATCATCGTGACCATTCACCAACACTGGGCATGCGCGTGCCGGTGTAAGACAGTGGTTTGCGAATCAGGGAAGGAGACGTCATGATTATATCCCATTTGTACTTGTGCATTTTTCCCGAATAGCAGAAGTACAAATGGGATATAGTCACCGTCGGCCGGAGTGCCTGCAAACAAACACAACACATATAAAGTGGGAAAGAGCTTTGCGATTGACTGTACAACTAGATTTGACAAAAAATCTGAGGTATAATTTTACAGACTGCTATAGAAAGAGAAGCAAAGGGATCACTGCAATTCACAGAAACAACTGACTCCAGTCCGCGAAACGTGATTTGCAGTTATCATTTTGTGTCAATATGCTGAATTTAGCTATAAAACCATACCCATATATTTTGTATTGTTACTCACTATATTGAGTCCATATATATATATGTGAACAACTCATCAATTAAATATTTAGCAGCATATTCACATTATTGGATGTTTTTAATAAACACTGACCAAAAAATAAATAAAAAATAAAGTTTTAGGGCTGGACGATATGCTGATATAGGCTATAGCCTTATTCACGCAGCGCCATCTTTGATTTTTAATGAGAATGAAAGCGAGGCTGTGAGGGATAGACATGCATCTCTTCAATGGGCTGTACTGTTATTTAATGTGTTTTCGGATTGTTCTGCTCATGAAACACTGGAAAAATATCTTTCAAAGAAATGTCAGTTGACAAAAAACTCCTGACAATGGAAGCTGTGGAAAATTGTAAGTAATCTAGGAGCTTTATTCAGCTTTTTACAGCGGATGCCATTGGAAACACGTTAAGTCTATCCCTCACAGCCTCACTTTCATACCTGGCATGGCGCTGCTCTGAATAAGGTCTATAGCCTTTATAACACTGATATAAGTGATCACCCGCATTTAGACCTACCTATATTGTATTTATATAATGCGTTCACAGGCAAATTCACTTTATTTTTAGGTCTATATTGCTTTTACTTCCCCGGTGTTGAAATCAGGCAAACATAAATGTCAGGCAACACTACTCCTGGCTGCATTTCAATATCCATAGATCACTGGATCATTAGTAAGTTGTAAGGAACACTATATCGAGTCCAACATTTAGTTTAAATTGATAAAATTGTTTGTTTTAGTCGTATTTTCGCAGTGTCCAGTGTGATGTTTTAATGAATCGAATGACTTACTCGTTTAGACATTTCGTGAGCTTAGAATTATAAGGTTCTATTCTCCGTTTAGGGTAGTTCTGAGATATTGAGCATCAAATTTTTACATCCCACCTGGCAACACTGTCAATGTAGTATACATTTCTATTATAGCTTTATCTATTAATCTTTTTTTTTTACAAAAATAACACCACACAGGCATTAATAAACACCTAATGGATCAGATTATGTCAAAACTCAATTTTCAACCAAAAGTGGAAGATAGAACCTTATAATTCTCAAGCTCACGAATTTTCGGACACTTACTGGCAGTTTGAGTTTCTTATTTAAAGAACCACTTTATAAGAAAAAATAAATAAAATAAATTGCCCAAAACTTTAAATTCTGTTTATTTACATTTACTCACCCTCATATCATTTCAAACCTGTATGACTTTTTTCTTCTTGCGGAACATAAAACAGGGATATTTTGAATAATGTTGGTAACCAAACCATCTCTGGTCTGTAAATATATTAAAATATTTCTTTCTAAAACTACTTTTTATAATGTCTATTTGATGTTCTCTTATTGAACACAATAATGACTTTAGATCTATCTTTTAAGTATCTATTTCTCTAGTCAAATTTGATGTGAAAAAAGAAAGAATTTCTTGACAGCTCTAATATATACAGCTCTTTGCTTGTCATGAAGTTGTAAACTTAGTAATAGCTCTGAATGATTCACTAACTCAGTGTGTCTGAATCAAACCCCCTATCTCACAAGCGAGTTTGAGAATCCTCTTTACTGGCTTTTCAAGAATCATTCAAAGTGAATTTTCAATTACTGTAGCAGATTTTTGTTTTCATATTTACAGCTTTTTTTTTTGTCTGAAGTCCTGACAATGTTTTCTAGCATTGCACAGATTTGTATGATTTCAATTAAAGCTTGGCGGCTGAAATCTCCTTTTCCCATGTGTAGTGAAACTATGGATGCCAAAATATTACACATATTACAAAGTACTGTTGCAATGAGTGAACACAAAACACTCTGTCCCAGAGGGACAAGTCTGTTCTGCTTAATCAATTCGATACAAATTAAAACACTCAGCAAAATAATAGAAACTTTGACATGTGCTGGTCATGAGGATGTACGCCAAAACTGAAGAAAGAAAAGGAAATGCTAGGCAGAACGAAATGAGTATTGTTTTAAGGATAAACATGGAGGCGAAACAGCTTTCCGCTGATCACTTATCGTTTCACAGCACCATGGGACAAGCTAATGAAATGTCATCAGAGCTAAATGGAAGCTAAGTGGAGGGGAAAGTGCTAAATATTCACGTTCATTTAGAATGACAGCTGGGGGAGCCCAGTCATTCATCACACATTGATATTCATTTGCATTCTAAAACCTTCTCATCCCCTCCTTTGTCCTCTTGCCATGACAATCAACAGCCTTAGCACCTTTTGTTTTAATTTAATTAAAGGTGTGATTGCCAGGGTGAAAACTTCATTGCACACATGCAGAGGAGAAAAAGAAATAGGAAAGGGTCATAAGGAGAAAAGAAAACAATTAGGCCAAACTGAACAAAAACTGGTCAAAAGGGCACAAAGGTCAATGACATCAAATAAAAAATATATTTTAAAATTAAGAAAAATCTAGTATACAACAGTATCAAATGAAAAACATTACATGTTCATACTATTTAAAGGTGCATTGCGCAACATTTATGTTAAAATTTGCCGTTTTCTAACCCATACATGCTGAAACAATCGCCTGATGGGCTGAATAGCCCTTCTTCTGATCACCTGCGATCGCCTCTATAATCCTGTACAGTGAAATAATAAGAGGCACTCGGGCTGAACTAAGACTGGGCGTGACGTCATGCGCGCTCACGCTCGCCTGGCTGATGTGCCTGCAGGATAGTGTATTCGCCGCCGTTCTCCGTATCAGAGAAGACAACTTCGAGCGACGCAACTTAGGCAACTTTCCCAAAAGTAGAAGATGGATTCAAAGGGGCTGTTTAGCCTACATCTGGTCACTTCATGCGTTTTCTGTGATCGGATAACTTCATTCGATCGTGAAAAGACCAGGTTGAATCCAGACGTATTTGAATCCGACAGCTCAAACTATTGAGGACGTGGTCTGGGCTGTATTCCAGACGAAACTGGACAAGTGTAAATGCATCTGGTTGTTGAAAACAGGCTATGTCATGTTGTTTTAGTCATATATGACGACGTGCATCAGATGAGCAGGCGAGTGTATTTATAAGCCAGCGCGCGCAATGTTATCGCAAATGAAAGTGAAAGTAAGGACGCATACGATTAACACTAAGTTACCTTCTACCTCCACTATCTTCATTAAAAGTAGCCTTAGAAATGAAATGATCTCATACCAGGGCTTCTGCCGCTCTCTCTTATTGCTGTCTTTGCTGATTTTGAATAGCCGAAGCTCGATGATCTATAAAATGCAGCTCATCTGTTGCTTTACGGTGACGTGCACTTCATGAAAATCTGTATATAACGCGGAATTGAATATCAGATTAATATCCGTTTTGCAAAAACACATTTATGTGACCAGGTAATGGAATCGTTTTGATAAATCAAATAGATCTGAGAAACGCATTGTGGCCAGGTGTAAAAACAGCCCCAAAGAGACCGGCTTGTAGTTCATTCCAAAACCCCAACGCAAACTCCACGTAAGACAAAGAAAATACAACTTCTGTCTGTCCAGTGCCAGGCGTTCGGAATAAGACTACGAGTCAACTTCGGTACGGGAAGGCTTTCAACAAACGGAGAGATCTCGGGCGGTCTGCTGTAGGGCTCAAACGTGTTCATGAAACGTGTTTCCATAATAATACAATCATAAGTGGATACAGTAAGCACATAAAACAGTTCAACATGGAGATCAATGGAAACAAAAGCCGAAGTTTTCTACCCCTGTTTCCCCTCACTCACACATAGGCCTACATAAGTGTGTAATTTACTCAAATGCCTTTCCTTTCATATATTTTAAATGACTTGCAGATTTATAACTGTATTACCTCATTATGACTGTAACAAAAGATGTGTGCCTGATGCTCCTTTGGTTATGAACAGCTCGTGCAAACGTGCGTGTATTCGTGTATATGTCTAGTCTATAAAGTCTATGGTATTCCATTAGCGCACGCAGTTTCATTTGTCACCTAGAGGGCGTGAGTTCTGCAAAAACTCAAGAGACTTGCGTTATGCTCCTTTAAAAAGTCATTTTAATCAAATAGTTCAAGAAAATGTAAAATGTGCAATGCAAATTGCAAAATATATACCAAGCTTTCTTTTCATTATTATAAGAACAGTTGTATCACATTGACATTTTGACTTGCACCCAAAAATAAAATCATAGAATCATTCAAGTCATTGCATACATTTTTAATATATGAATAGACAACAAAAGGAATATTAGTGCCATGCCTTTAGCCCAAAACAAAGGGAACATCACATTTGTCCCCTGGTCAGAAAAAAAGAAGTAACTGTGGTCCTGCTTGAATACAGATTCACACTCCATGCATCGACAAAGGTGCAGCAGGTAGGGAATAATGAGTCTGATTTGAGATTCAGTCCTGGTTCTCCTCTATGCTCAGGCCCCCAGGCTTCACTCTCTCTCTCTCCCCTCATCTCAGCTAGCTGTACAGTAGGACAGGCTTATCTTGAGAGGGACCTCTGTGCAGCCAAAGGCTCCTGGCTGGCCCTGATTAAAGGAGCACAGCTTTTTACCCATGCTGAGGCTAGATCAATGCTGAGATGCTTTCAGCCTGCCTATATGAATTTCAATTTTTCCATATCTTAGTTCTCGCCTTGTTGCACTGTTAGATCATTATTAGGGGAGCTGGTCCTCAGTCAAGCTGTGTGCCATTAAGCAAATGAAGCTGGCCTGGTGAGTATGAGTGGCGTCTTGTTCTCTTTTCTTATTTAACAGGGCACTAAAGAGCTCTGTCATCTTTATCTTTTATCTCAGAGCTCACCGGTGCTTCTTTCTTCCGATGACCTGCAGATGTGGAGTAGCAAAGGAGTACAGGCTCTTTTCGAATGCTTTCCCATGAGTCATTCTGTTTAACATTAAGCTGTGGCTATACCCAACAAACTGCACTTACAAAACGCAAATGGCTGATCATTTCTTGTGTTAATGAAGTTGATGGCCTGACTGGTAACGCCAATCATAAGACAATTGCAGTGACAATAGTCCTAGTCAAATACAAGGTCACTAGCTTGCTAAACATCCCTACTATTAAGAGTCCAATCCCAATTTCCTAATGGAGTACACGCTGTGTTGTTCAAACCACAAGCACTATTACGGTACTAAGGCTGTCCAAGGATTGCCTTTAACTGTTGGTTAACAAATTGGAAACAATAAACTAGTGGTTTAGGGACATTTCCTTATTGTATTATCATCCATCTTGGGTGATCCCATCTCAAGAGGTCAGCTCTAAATACAGGTGTAAATGGGGTTAAAAACATTTGTTATCTGAAACTCAAACCACATTTGAAGCTTGTATTTTCCTATTAAAAATACCATGGAATTAAAATATTATCCCATTTCTCTTGCTATGACATCTCTTCTGTAGTGATGTGTTTTTTAACACGAAAGAAAGACAAACTTTCAGATCACATGAGATCACAGCAATAACACTCCAAATGGCTGACAAACAATTCCAATTGATATCCAACGACAAAATTAAGTCCTGAGGCCTGCCCTACATTTTGTCTTGTTTGAAAAGCCATTTCACTCGGATAAGAAAATACTTTTGCAACTTCAATTTCATGCTGACTTAAAGGGGTCCTATAATGCATGGATTTTCATATAAGTTAATTTCATTCTAAATTAAAGGTTTGTTTACTTTAATTATTAAAAATTCTCATTAGTATTGTATGAAAAATATGCATGTATAGTGATTAAATATGAAATTAGTTACATAATAATTTCTGAAAAAAAAATGTAACTGTCATATTATTAGTTACTGTTCTTACATCACATAAGTTACCTGTTCTCAGTGGCGCTTTCTCACCGGATGCCAAGGGAAGTCAGGCATCCAATCTCGTTCCGACAATCACTATTATCGTAAATAAGACATTTTATTTGACACACAGTGATATTTGTGTTTGGCCTCTCATTTTACGTGATTGATTATTGATGAAGCCGTGATCATTGGACAGCGTAGGCACAAGCTGAGTTTGTTTCGGCGCCCCCAAGTTACATGCAATGCAAGTGAATGTGCCAGCGCCTTATTATTCTGCTAGATATTTGCTTCTTATCTTATTAAATACAGGCAATTGGTTGAAAACACACTGATCAAAATTAATATATTTATATTAAATGAAAAATCTTTTAAAAAAATCTTTCTACAAAACAAAACACAATGAAGTGAGTTGTTAATCATGTCTCATGATGCATCTTTCTCATGCTACATGCTCACTTTCATAATCAACATTGATTAAATAATAAAAAAATCAGTAGTCTATAATGTTTTAAACAAATATGATACTGAAATAAATCTACTTTATTGGCTACAACACATAACGTATACTGTACAGAGAAATGTAAATTTTTTTGTCATAATGACATCATATTTTTCAAACCCAGCCCCTCAGCCCCCCTCCGCCTGGAAACAGCTTCCCGCGCACCTGACGTCGAGAGCAGATCCGTGGTCTGCTGGTGAAGCAAGCCGAGCTGTTGGATCGGACGTTCAACGCTTGAAGCTTCGCGCGCGATGCTCACAAATCAGTGGTTAGTAACGTTAACTCTCTGAGTCCTACTTCGTCTACTCCGTATGTTCCTCTGCCCAGGAGGACGTGATCATCTTGGGCTTCTTTCACTCCGGCACCAACACAACACCATGGAGCATGGATCACGCAGCGGAAGACACAAGCCAGGACCAGAGCTACCTCTCCGCCCCTCCCGGTCTTCGAGATCTCCACTCGAAACCACTTCTCCCTTTTCGCGAGCCGGAACGCGCACGACGCCGTGATCATCGGCATCTCCATGGTCCGTCATGTCCGCGCTACTTCGGGTAGCAAAGGTAAGGTGCGCACTCACTGCTTCCCTGGTGCCCGTGTTCTTGATATTGCCGCTCAGGTTCCCGAGATCGTGAGCGGTGAGCAACCGCATCGGAGCTGTTGTGCTGGAAGCGGGAGCGAACGACATAAGGCTGCGGCAGACGGAGGTTCTGAAGAAGGACTACATGAGCCTGATCAAGACGGTACGCAGCACAGCGCCTAAAGCAACGATCATCGTGTCCGGACCGCTTCCCACGTACAGACAAGGACAGGAAAGGTTCAGTAGACTATTTGCACTTAATGAATGGTTAATGTTAATGTGTAATGAACAGAAACTGCTCTTTGTAAATAATTGGCATCTGTTTTGGGAGCGACCCAGGCTGTACCGGGCAGACGGACTCCACCCCAGCAGAATCGGAGCGGGTGTTCTGTCGGACAACATCTCCGAGACGTTACGCACCAGATGACTGGTAAGTCAAAGTCCAAATCACAGCCCCTGTTGCCCAAACTTAACCAATATGCATAGTGTGGAGCGTTATATAGAAACTGTGTCTATTCCTCGTTTAGTGAAGCCAAACATTAAATCTAGTGCAGGATCTAGCAAAAATCTTATTGTAATTAAACCAGAAAATCTAAATATCAGTGAACAAAAACAATTCTTAAAGCTAGGTCTTCTAAACATTAGATCATCTATCATCTTCAAATGCATTATGCAATATATGTGAGTTTGTTGGTGTCTTTGCAGTTAATTTCAGAGTTGTCTCCATGGATCCCAAATTTGTGCCTTTTGATCAAATGGTAAGACCAGATGTTTCACCATTTTGAGTGTTCTGACTATAAATGAAAAGCAAATTAAATGCAGGTTCTTTTAAGATGCAGAAATTTCAACTTCAATGACTGCTTTTAAATGTTTATTATTCCTGTCTGTCTTGCAGTACAGTCTGCTCGTGGTGAAGGTGAGTTTGCTTTGGTGTAAGACTTTGAATGGAGCCAATGCAGCTTTTTGCACTTTTCTTTCTTTGCAGATTTTCTCTGAGCTGTTAATTTGTTTTAATAGGACAAAGATAATAACTGGATTGGTCAGTGGACAAATGTTTCCTCAATGGAGCTGATATTGGAGCTTTCTCAGTTAAACCCAGAGGCTCAGATGGGGATGTACACACTAAAGGCTTTTATTGCTGACCGAGAAGTCTCCCAAGTTTTTGAGGTGAAAAAATACGGTAAGTTGTTGTGTATGTGCAGTTCAATGACAGATCTGAGGCCTTAACCTAAAGCACTTTGTTTCTGGTTTAGTTTTGCCCAAGTCTGAAAGGACCGTAAACACACCGCAGACCCACAGCGTTGCAGTTATGGGACTGAAAGTTAAGTCCTGTGCCAAGTGAGTGATTCTTCATATTCTTGTCTTGTGGTTGGTCAGTTCTTTATCTTGTTACTGATGTTTCCCAGATTGTCCGTTCCAGTTGTCTGTCAGTGTCTACATGGCTCCAGCAGTGCAGATTCTGGTCTATAGCGAGAATGTAGTTGCTGCTAATGTGCCGTCTGACACCGATATGTGTTTCCAGAACCATGTACTGTATGATGTGGCTATTTTTCAATTTGGGAATGTTGGTGTGTGTTGGTCCTTGTTCCAGGTGTCTTGCAGTTTTCTCCAGCTACGGCTGTTCCTGCGGAGGGAAACGTTCTGATGGTTCCTGCTCAAGCAGGATCTCTGTGTAGCCTCAGTGCTGTAGATTCATTCATTAAAAACCAACACATTATGACTTTAGTCTTCTTTAGTTTTCTTCTTCCTCTTCTTTAGTCTTTTTAGCCGTTGGATAAAATGTAGTCTTTTGTGTTGTAATGGTCTATACTAGCTTTTGTTGCTGAATGTGTTCTTTTAATGTGACGGTCGGAAGGATGGACGGAAGTAAAGATATTTTTATTTATTTATTTTTTTTCAAATGACGAGATGCCGAATGACCGGAAGGCCGAAGGACCGAAGGCCGAAGGACTAAGGCCGAAGGACCGAAGGCCGAAGGACCGGAAGGCCAAGGATCGGAAGGCCCGAAGGTAACATTTTTTTTTTCAAATATCCACCCGTCCTGTCCATTCCACTCCTGTTCGTCCACTCCCGTCCGTCCCATCCATCCATCTCGTCCGTCCATCCATCCCGTCCCGTCCATCCATCCCGTCCGTCCATCCCGTCCGTCCATCCATCCATCCATCCCGTCCGTCCATCCATCGATCCCGTCCGTCCATCCATCCATCCATCCCGTCCATCCGTCCCGTCCATCCCGGTCCATCCGTCCATCCATCCCGTCATCCATCCATCCATCGCGTCCGCCCGAGGATCCCCTTGCGTGTGGCCTCGAGCGGGCGCCATGGTCCCCCAAATGGAAATCGGAGATATACATATTGTTCGGCTCTGAGCCAAGGATCACAGTGATGCAAAAATCGTGATTCTCAAACGGTCTAGGAGTTATGCGCAATTTAGTACTTTTAGATTTTTCTTTTCTAGCAAATACAATAGGTTTTCAGCACTTCGTGCTTGAAAACCTAATAATGAGAGACCTTTTTGACGATTATAGCGCCACCTATGATCCGATCCTCACGAAACTTTGCATGCTTCCTAACCATGTTAGGACACATGCTCATCGATTTTTGTGAAGTTGTGACTTTTTGGGGGGGATTTATTGGCTTTTGGCTGTATTTTTGCCAGGGAGGGATTTATTGGCTTTTGGCTGTATTTTTGCCAGGGACCACATTCTAAATGACCCTGTTGTAGCCAACCAAATGCAAAATTTCAACTTTTTTTTGATAATTATTTATCTAGAGAGTCCAGAGAATAGGCCTAGACTGGTTTGGTCCCGATTGGGCAAAAAAACAGGGTACAAAGAGCCTTAGTTAGACTGACAAGCTGAGCCATATCGCATAAATTATCGCTGGCGATATTTCCGCGATATTAATGCAGTTATGGCTCAGCTTGTCAGGTTAACTGCGGCTCTTTGTCAGTTAACTGTGGCTCTTCGACTTGACTTGACTTTGTGGTAAATGCCGCTCTATCTGAAAGCAGGTTAAAGAGATTTAGCGTTCTACTATTCAAGGAACCAGCTTTACCGACGAGATGCGCATAAGTGATGCGAGATGTCGCCCAGCCCTAACTTTAACATCATTACATTCAAATGGCAAACACATTCGGAAAGTCTTCGCATGAAAGACCCACTACTGGCAGGTGAACGTGCGAACAACATTTCTCTCCAAAACGGAAAGACATTTAATTAGATTGAATGGAGGATTTTAACTGTGACGAGATGATTGACAGGTCAGTTACGGCGATAGGAATGCACGTGACCGATCTGTCTGTTAAAGATGTTGAAGTAGGCTACTACGTCCCAAAGCTTGCCTACTCTTTATTACACACTCAAAGTATGTACTTTTTCTTACAAAAAGAGTATGCTTTTAGGGCGTTTAGGAATTATTATAAGCACTAACTTTCTGATGTCTAGAGTAGGCTACTGCGCAGGCTCAAACCAGCCCGTTCTCATCCCAATACGTCATTTACCTGACGCTTTTGTTTTGACCATATGGACGCAGCAAAGAATTACTATTTATGGGTCGTATTTTGATTTTCGATTTTCATCTATAAACAGATCAAGGACAATCGGATAACGAGATTATTTTTCGTTTTCCGTTTTTTAATATCAGACGAAAACGAAAATGAGTTGTTTTCCGTATTTTGTTTTCCTATTTAGGCTACTAATGGTTTGAGAAACGGGCTGTTTTTAGTTTTTTTTCCTTTCAAAACGAAAATCCGTTGGCAGCAACGGACCAATTTTGATTTCCGATTTCCATCTATAAACAGATCAAGGACAATCAGATAACTAGATTGTTTTTCGTTTTTTAATATCAGAACGAAAAATGAGTTGTTTTCCTATTTACTAATGGTAATTGAGAAACGGGCCATTTTTCAACCCACTTTTGTACAACAGTGAACCGTTAGCCGCAAGATGCGTGATTAAACGACAGGTGGCGGTAATGGCAATGGAGTTTGTAATCTAACAAGAAGAATATCCTTGCATCGCGCTGATTCGCGCAGGCTCGACAATGTAGCAATGTAGCTTTTGCTCTAGCTAGACTGCTACTTGCTGCAAAAAGTAGTTAGCTACTGGAAAAGCTACACTGTTTAAAAAGCAACTGAACTACTGCCAAGCTACTGAAAAATGTAGTTAAGTTAGTAGCTAAGCTACTTAACTACTCCCCAACAAAAACAGCTCTTTTTTCAGCATGCAGTTTCAGTGCATATGCCTTTAAATGATAGAGCTTCGTTACTCTGCGTTGGTGCAGGTGGAGTGTTTCCTTGACAACAGTTGATTTGAGGGTATATAGACCTTATGCACCAGAGAAACAAGGGCACCACCATCTTTAGAACATTGTCTTTGAACTTCCGTTTTTGCGTCGCAAAATGGCATTGCTGTCCAGGAGTAATTACCTTCTGAATTGGCTTTACTTATTGTAAAGTTAACGAAAGTTATCATGAGGATTGTTTTGTTTAAAGCAGACGTCTTAACAAATGTCAGTACACCGGAAAAATTTTAAAACGACCCGTTCATTCAGGCAAGATCACTGTGAAAATACAGACCAGAAGACATGACACAGTCTCAGCCCAAGACGTCAACTAACTGACGCTTTTGACCATACATCAACATCCGACGTTTTAGGGAACCCTTTGACGTCAGTTAGATGACGATCCTGGGGCGTCATCCAACTGACGCTTACCTTTAACGTCAGTTAGATGATGCGGGTAGGTTTAGGTCTGGGTTAGGGTTAGACAAAAGACAATGAGTGCAGTGCTGAAAAAGGGGTGGGGCTACATAAGGTCTATATTATCTTGAAGCTGCTGCTGTGATTTACACTATTGGATGTTCATATCCAATACAGGATATGTATATAATTCGTTCCTGCTTCTTTTTTACGTTCTGAATTTATAAAAAATTTTACTTGAATTTTACTTGGAAAATGAATTTCACTGTATATAGTCTATTCTTATTCTAAGGTCCATTCTTTGTTTAAAATAGGAAAACATAAAATGGTTTTAATAAAATGCGAAAAATATGTAAAAGAAAGGTTAGAACTAAGGAAATTGGGTGTTGAATATTTTAATATGGAAAGCATTTTGAAAGTACATAAAGATCAAGATAAAATATTGTGCTATTATAACATTTGTAAAAGCAATAGGAATAGGCTGTAGAATTTGAGTTAATTGAGTTGAAGTTGTTATTTTTATTATTAATTTATTTGTATTTTATTTATTTACTTAATAATAATAATAATAATAATTATTATTATTATTATTTAGATGTTAATTTCCACATTCTTATGAGTGCTTCACACTCCAGTCCAGTTGGTGGCGGTAATGCACCGAAAGTTGGTTTGCCAACCGCCATAAAAAGCCATTAGAAGAAGATTAGAGGCAACACTTCCGGTTTAACTTCCAGCGGAGCCATTTCAAAATGGCGGCTGAGCGAACAGGGCGTTTCTGAATGGTTGGTTAACATAATGTCACTTTGATCTATCGTTGTGTTCTGGCATGGTACAGTAAGTAACTTAGTGAGATGGACGAATGCTATGTGTTTAGCTAACTTATGTGTTTACCCCCCCCAAAAAAAAAATGTTGTGAGATGACCAATACAGTAGGTAGCTCATAAAATCCAAATAATCCTTGGAAAGTATAAGCAAAATCCAAGCTGCATGGAATTCATTAAAAGGGCATAACTACAATACAATAAACAAAGTTACAAAAGTGCACGCAACTCTAGGCCTAGGCCTACTGTATTTTATACTCTGTGGTAGGAAAATGTAGCCTTACCTGCAGCACAGGGGCGTTAACAAGCTGCACATAGAAGTGTCGAACATTCTTCGTCGCTGACAGGATGCACGCAGAAGCAATTATAGGCCTATCAGATAGGCTAAAATTTTAGGTAAATAGTTAATCCTGCCATCTCTTTGCTGGGTGTCCGTATCCTGGTAATACGAATTAAGTGAGAAACCACTTCAAAGACTTCAGAGCGTCACTGTATGAATAACTCGCTGCATGCTATTCCAATTTGACTCAAAAGAGTGAAGGACAAGTCTATGGGACAGTTCAGTTTGACTTGAACCTGCACTGCGCAGACCGTCGGTTTGTGATATCAAACTACCGCAAGAGCGATTCAAAAGCACACAGAGCCCTATCTATGCATCCATCCATCCATCCATCCATCCATCCATCTTTTCAGCGTTGTTATCCATCTAGCTATCCCTGGTCCTAGTTAAATACACAGTTATGAAATTTGTTGAATTTCAATTTATTATAATTTTACTTTCTAATTCTATGCAATTCTACATCCTATTTGCTAACTCAATTCAAATTCAATGATTGACTTTAAAAGCCATTCTCAATTTAATTCTGAATGGTACATAACCCTGATGGAGACACCTGTTGTCTGCAGCTGCAGTCTTTGGCCGATGGCCCGACTTCTAGGTTAATTTGGTCTGGCTTCCCACAACTTAACCAAGTATGCCATCCAACCTCCCAGCAGTCTAAAGGGAACCTGGACTCAGGTCAAGCCCTCAGTAGTTTAGTAGTGGAAATCCTCACCGCTGCTCTTGACATGTTAAAAAGGCCATTTTCATCTATTGTCCAGAGAAAAGCAGGAGGAAAGGACTCTCTGTAGAAGTAAATAACTGTAAACATCCAGGTAATAGAGGTTCTTTTGTGTTTCCTGGCCATGGTTGTTAACTTGTTATATATGGCTTTTATGTTAATAATCAAACACTCACCATCTATGCCAGCTTTTCGAATGCGCATTCGCTATTTTGACGAGCTTGTTGAAAAGGGGGCGAATCTTCAAAAGGGGGAGGGGTATCTTTGCCTCTGTTACCTGAGGGATTTTACCCCACCCTGCCCAATTTTCACCTACCTCTGTTTACTCGCAGTCCTCTCTGTATGTCACAACATTTACATGTCTTTCCTTTTGCTTCAATTTGTATGTGTTAGATAAGAAAAAAATTGAGGCATGGGAAAAAAAAGCCTAATAGAAGAGCAGTCCCCCTGCAACCATGAAACCCCTCTGCTGGCCAGCCAATGGCCATTCAAGACAGAACAAACAAAAATCAAATGGGAGCTATCAGCTACGCTTTTAGCTTTTCATTCTAGCCGCAAAAGTTTCCAGCTGCTTCCATAATTATTACCTTTTTAAAGAGTAAGAAAATGGCGGGTTAATTCACACAGTGGCTTTCTTTATCTTTTTTGTCTCTTTCTCCACTCTCCACCCCAAACCAAAACAGGTAAGCTCTACTGTTAAATGAAGCCCTTTTTTGGTTGTAATTCATTTTGAAAACCCTCTGGCCTGCCCAGATTATTCTTAGTCGGCTCTCTGTTTCCTGTCGGTAAGAAGGAGGTGCACCTTGTGCACAGGGAGAGGAACAATATGGCCTTGTCCCAGGTTCCTCTGACCCCCTGCTCTGCTTGTCAGTCTGTAATTGTCATGCAAGCCCTCCTCTGGAAACAAAAGGTCTCGATGGGCTTTGTGGCCCACCAGGACCCCAGCATTGTTATTGAGTCCCCTGTGAGTATTTGCTCTTGAGTTTCTCAACCTGTAAGACCTTGATGCCAATGGTTTTGTTAATCTGTCGTATAGTACTTAAGTATGTGATCTAGTTTGAGTTGTACCACCACGTAGGTTGATTTACATCAAAATTGATTAAAAAAAAGCCACTGTAAGAATAAGGTGCATTATGAGGTTGCCGTATGCAGAGGGTTTATATCTGGAATGCCCTGTAATTGTATTCGTTTGCTTACCATATCATTGTGTATTTAAGGGGGTTTGGGGGTCAGTACATGTACATGGGGAGACACAGCTCTGCGTTATTGTTAAAGCCTGGGTGATGGATGGCTGTGGTCGCACATGATCCCAGCCCCTGCTGGAGAGGGCATGGAACAACTCTGCTTCAGATTGTCCTTGTTCTGTGTGACAATGGGCCACTTGTGGGTCTGACACTCATCACCTGTTAGTCAGCCTCATTCGTATGAAAATACAACCCTGCCACAGTTCCAGCACTGTAGGTGCTTTTTCCTTCAGGCCTGTATGTGTATTTAGACAATGGTGGCCATCACAAAGTGACACTTGTAATTGAGAGCTTTTCATATCAAGCAGAGATCGATGTCTTTCATAGAATACATTCAGCTGCTGACTGACCTACTAAAGTTGTAGACAAACTAGATGTTGCTTGATGAGTAGCACTTATTATAATTTCAGTATTTTTAGAATATGATTATGTAGGTATTACTTCAGCAAAACTGTAATATTATCAAAAATAAATACAATAGGACAAATGTATAAGTTGATTGTATTTATTTACTGAAGGGTTAGTTCACTCAAAAATGAAGTCATTAATTACTCACCCCATGCTGTACCAACCCCGTAAGACCTTCGTTCATCTTGAAACACAAATGAAGATATTTTTGATTAAATTTGAGAGGTGGATCACTGCTATAGGCTGCCTAAGGGATAGAAACTTGACGGCCCAGAAAGTCAATGAAGAAAGTTTAAATATTCCATGTGACAACAGTGGCTCAACTAGTTTATCAAGCGACGAGAATACTTTTTGTGCGAAAAAACAAACCAAAATAATGACTTTATTCAACTATTCCTTTTTTACTTGTAGGCCTGAAACGAGAATTCAAGAGATTTCCACGACGCATGCGCGAGAATTGCGATCTCCTTCAACTACTTCAGTTTAGTTCTCACGCGTAGGCTTTAGGCAGCCTATGTAGCAGTGATCCACATCTCAAATTTAATCAATAATATCTTCATTTGTGTTCCGAAGACGAACGAAGGTCTTAAGGGTTGGTACAGCATGGGGTGAGTAATTAATTACTTAATTTTCATTTTTGAGTGAAGTAACCATTTAATGCTATATAATATGAACAACTGTAGCTAAGAAATTAGATTATGATAATTAAAATAACAATTACTAAACTGCTAATAAGTAATAATAATAATCATATTTTGATGGTGGTGTTATTATTATTGCATTTATTTGATAGCTTGTGCTTCTTGAATTTCTGGTCAAACTTGCTTGGAATTCAAGCAAAACATTATTTATGACGTGTTACTTTGTGTAGATATTTGGTAAATCTATGCAATAATGATATTATTATTATCTCTTATAGGTCTCCAAGGGGTCTGAAAGTCTTGCATGTGGCTTTCATAAAAGGAAACATCTGCTTGTAATAGTGGTCCTGCTCCAGCGAGGCTGAGGGGAGTCAGGCTGACTGAGGTGACTGACAGTTTCTCTGGCCCTGTTGTGCCTGGCAGATGTGGAGGTGTCACAGTAGTGATGAATTGTTTACACTCACCTGTCGGCTACGTCCTTCAGCATCGAGGGGATAGGCCCGAGCTACGGAAAGGAGTAACTGCACTGCCACAGGGTCAACAATATCTTCAGGTGCGTGTATGAACAACAGCGGAAAACATGTCAAACATGGATGTTCACACAGCAACATTCACAGGTGTGGGGATTTTCAGTGAGGGCAGGTGTTTGCTATGTTTTGGATATATGCTTGGTGTGTGTCTGTTTCGTCTCAGTGTTGCCGATGCACACTGAATGGCTCGTGTCCTACGGTGTAATTAAAATTCTTTTGTGAGGATGGAAGTGTTTTTGCAAATGGAGTGTATTTTGCACAACTTTTCTTATTCCTGCTGAGAAAATTAGCATGTTAATGAGCACGTTGTTTACTCAAAAAAATGTGAGGGAGATTTTTGCGCTCTTATTTTTCTCCCTGCTCATACAATATTCAAAAATAAACCACAAAAGGAGGAAATAAAATATTCAACTACGATTCCATCTAGGGTGTGACAGCTAGCGAACACGATTTTGATTGGGCCAAACCCATAGCGTGTTCCTCCACGCCAGAGAGACTAAACGAAGCCGTTACGCCTGTCCAGTACGAGCATGCATCTACGAGTAATACAATAATATGCCGTGACAAAAAAAAACAGAACAACAGTATTCAGTTTGACAGACAGCTCAATTAAGATGACGTCCGCTTGATCGGAATCTCTCCCAAATCCATATTTACTTGATTCTGGTGTGTCATGTCACTACGGCCCGATCGTACAGCGAGCGATGACAACCATCATGTTTTAATCCGCTGCATCACTCTAGAGTCATACGCTATTCCATTTTAACTGCTTCTGCCTGGGCTATTCTCCCCATTGTTGATTTATTCATTATTAACAACCGTTCCCCCCTTTCAGATCAATGTTGCAAAGCGGCCCCCTGAAAATGTGGACGGGAGCTCTCTTCAAAGTGGCCATGCTCAAGTATTCAGCCATCTGTGCTCAGACGCACAGCAGTATCTGCATTAAATAGCCCCCTTAGTAACAAGCCACGGAAAAGCTATCTGCTCCGTGATACGTTCAAACCTCATTGACTGTGAAGGAGAGACGCATCAAAACTATTCTGTGTTGCTATGGCAATGGAGACCTCAATAAGTTAATCTTTGCTATTTTTTTTCTCCTTTTTGTGCCAGGCTCAGTGGTAGTCAAACATGTGTGAGTGAGTGTGTGTGTCTGTGTGTTGCCCTATTCATAGGGCTTGCGAGCCCCCATGCCAGTAGTTTCGTCACAAATCAATGTAGATGGTTCCGAGAACTGGAAAAGAGGGATATCCAGAGTGAATGACTGGCTATTGGGCGATTTCGATCTACGACTCAATATATTTATTGAGCTGATTTTAGAACTTGTGATTTTAAGTGCTACAGTCGTGCGGGTTTACAAGTATAGTTTTGTAAATCGCATCTTTGAGTAGAATGACTGTTGGAATACAAATGTGGCTGTGTATGATTGATGCAAGGCGGAGTTTGATCAGATGTGCTTCGAGGAAAGTTTCCTTTGATCCGATCACTACCAGGGTGAACATGTGAAGTCGTGAATGGACGTACTCTCAGGGAATATCAATGCAGCGCTTATCGTCTCAGCCCCTGACTGCCTGCTAGCATGTGCTAATTCACAACGTAGCTCAGAAAATGGGCTCTCTGAAAATCTGAGCCTCAAATTTCACATTTTATCGTTTTCAAAATACCTAGACTTGCATTCAAATGCCATCCGACCACTAACAGTGATGAGGCTATGATTTTAAATATCATAACGTGCTAATGCGCAGCTCGTGAAAACTGGGATTTATTGCTTTTCTAATCATTCTGAGTGTTCTTAGCTGTCGTGATGTGTTGCGGCCTCTGTCGAACACAGCTGCGCTAATGTAATTCTGCTGAGATGAAAGGGACCGGCTGGGAAGTGTGGTTTACTGTTGCTGTGAAACACGGACCGAACGTAGCCAATTAGATCTGCTAAAGTGACATGATCAGAGCAGAAATACTGTGTGTGGCTTTTTTAATGGCTGAACTCGGCTCTGATGCCAGATCACTTTAATGGCTGCCATATGCCATGTTTGGTTTGGCTGGTTTCCCGCAAGATGTTGTGCTTGTGTTTTGCGGCTTTTAGGATTGTCAAGATTTCTCTTGTGTCATGTTTAATGGTTCTGCTGTTTGTGAATATGGATGGACATCTCACTTGGCATTGTGACAAGCACACACCAGTCTTAGAATAAAGAAGAATAAAGACTTTCAGCAGTGAAAAAAACAAACAAAACAAAAACACAGTGATCACAGTGAGTTTCAACTGTTGTTATTTATTTTAAACATGACACAATTCATGGTTTAAAGGTTTAGTTCACCCCAAATGAAAATCGTCATCATTGAATCACCTTATTATTGTTTCAAACCTGTATGACTTTCTTTCTTCTCAAAAAGATGTTTTGAAGAATGCTGATAACCCAAACATGTTGTCTACCATTGACTTCCATAATATGGAAGGGTGGGGAAAACACATTCTCAAAATATCTTTTATGTTCTGTTGAAGAAAGAAATTCATACATTTTTGGAACAAAGTGAGTGGCCAAATGTTACATTTTCATCCTTTTAAATTCAGCAATACAATTGCACTTAAAAGGGTCAGCGTCACTCTAGTGTTTTTTTTTTTTTTTTTGTGGAATAAGAGCAAAAAACCTCATTTACAGCATAAGTGCCAGGTAAATACATTTGATATTATGGCCCCTGCCTTTTGGGGGGTGGGGGGTTCAGCCCCCTTGCCCCATTGTGCCCTTTTTAAAAGGGTTTGTCATGAATGTGAGAGAGGCTCTTTTCCCTACTGCTCTCCCCTGGAAATGGAGATGTAATGACATTTGCAGCTAAAAGGAGCTCATTCACAGTTTGTACAGTTTAAGAATTCAAATGAAGTGTTTTCTCGTGCTGTATTGCCTGAAGGAGCAGTCGAGAGAGTAAAGCAGATTTCTGAGGATTACTTCTCCAGGTTCCCTTTATTATGTTAAGAGTCTGCAGTAAATGGGGATGAGGGAAAAGTGAGTTAAAGTAAAGGTTGTGTGTTGGGGAGGGGGCACATATCCTCCTCTGCAGGGCCTCAATGGCATGATAACAGTCATATTGGACACAGTTTACACACACACACACATGCCAGAGTGTGCTGCAATGAGGTTGTTCACAGTCATTGGCAGTGAAACACCTGTTTTCAGCTGAAGAACAGCTCCTGTCACCCCCTCCAGCAACTCTCTGGTTTGTTTTAAGTAAATAGAGACCTGTGAAGGGAAAGTGAGTGACATTTTGGAGAGCATGAACTTTTAATTGTGGTTAATTTGTAAGATGTCACAACATCACGGTTGGCTAAAGGCTGTGCTGTTGTGGGAGGCAGAAGAAATTGTTCCTCTGGGAGTGTTATACAAATATAAAATGTGTGTGTGTGTGTATACAGTATGTATATGTGTGTGCATATACTATATATATATATATATATATATATATATATATATATATATATATATATATATATATATATATATATATATATATATATAGTAATTTAAAATTCCAAATAATACTCATTATGTGTAAATTATATTAATAATGAGATTTATTAATTTTTAATTAATAGAAAATAAATAATAAAAAAATCCTCATCATAGAAAGAAAACATACTGTATTAATTTATTACTGTGTGTAATAGTTTCTGGATAATATTTCTTGATAATATAAAACAGTAAGTTTTGAAATCACTCCAGTCGTCAACAAAACAAAAATAATGTGTTGTTAATTGACTAGACGAGAAATTAATTAGATGGTATTATTGTAATATTTTACAAATAATATAGTTTGCTTAGGTTTGAAAATTGTATAAATAGTCTAAATGTTAAAATTATTATTTTTTTTAATATAAACAATCTTGAGTCCAGATATCATATGCCAATTAATATCCAAACCAAGTAAAGATGCAACTAATCAGAATTGCATTGTATCGAAGAGAGAAAACTAAATTTGCACAGCCCTTATTTTAGTTAAATGTGCACTGCTTTGTTTGAATTTCAGTTAAATTGGAAAACTGTTCCAGAGTTGAGTATTATTTATTTATTTATTTTCAAAACCTAACCAAAATAAAATTGTTTCATACAAAACCAAGTTTGTGAACATCTGATCGTTGCACATAGTCTCAGCTTTTTTTTTATGGTCTCACCAGGGACTGGTCTGGGGCTGCAAATAAGCCTTTGGCTAGAAGCCTGTATAGCATCGGCTGCTTAAAATCGTACCAATATTATTCTACATTCCCTGTTAAATAAACAAATCAAATAAATAAATACTCCTTGTATTTACCCTTAGTATCACAGACTTAAGCCTAGTCCCAAACTAAAATGCATGTTTGAGCTGTTTTAACTGAAAGCAACTTTCACTGATATATCTTAAAATATGTTTCTGCCATTGTTTTGTCTCAAGATTCACATCAATTAAGTTTTTTTTTTCTAATTAATGTGATAAAAGCTACTTAAATGCTCTAATGGAACTAAGGCCTAATCCTGGCTTAATCTAAACCCTGTCTGTGGAACCAGCCCATCATTTTGTCATATCTTGTAATGTAAATTTTTATCTTTACAGTATAACTTCCTCTCAGTCCGTATGACTTCCGAAATGAAGTGCAGGATCATCCAAGTGGACGTTGTGTTGTCCGCAGTTTCATCTTCAGCATGCAGATCACATTTCCACCGGCCTGCGTCTTGCACCGCCTTGCTTTTCTGCTCAGCTCAGAGTCTCTCTCTGATCCAGATGGGCCTGTACGTCTGCCACGGTGCCCACCGCTCTGTTTCAAGCGAATATCTTCAGCTTTATTCACATGACTATGAGCTGCTCTGAAGAAAATGGGTGGGAATGAGCATATATAGCGGAATTTCTTTGCCCACCTACACTGTCTTTCTCTCACACACGCATATTTACACGCGAGTGAGCATGCTCTGCTTCTACCTGATATGCTTGAGCTGTAAAGGTAAAGCCTTTATTATCTCGGCAGGCAGCAGAAGGTGTCACCTTCATCGGACCTGACACACATGCTACTCAAACCATGGGAGACAAGATCAGGGGCAAATTAATCGCCAAGATGCCAAGGACAGTGTCGTGCCCCCATGCGCGTGGGCTGGTCAAGGTGAGGAGAGTTTCATACACACAAACACACGTCTATTCTTCCCAGCCACCTCAAATGACTCATCTCACGTCTGTCATTCCGTCACAGGGGCATCAGCACTGATGTGTGTGTTTATAAAGACTATGTGTTGTCAGTTAGCGGTAAGCTCTGGGAATAACAGATTAGGCGTTTTTTGATACATCGCCGCTGTTGCAAATTCTTACCTACCATGAAATGAGATCCAGGAACTCACTGTTTTTGGATGTGTGTGTGGTGGAAGGGCCGTTGCTAATGAGGGATGTTTTGAAAACATTTAAAGCCCTAATGATGCTGCTGCAAAAGCAAAGCCTCTTCCGGGGCCCGTGATTTAATATGGTTAGCGGCTGTGGAAAAATTGTTTCACCCAATTTAAGTCTTGCGTTCCTGTTGTTAAAATATTGGGGTTAGAGGCTAACACAAAGATGAGGAGGTGAACAACCCTGCGGAAAGTGTTTGTGTGATTCTGAAAGTATGAAAGATTTTTAAATCTAGTTCAATTGCAACTCTGCAGATTCTCAGTTCTTGGTTTTGTGTCAAAAGCTCTTAATTGTATGCGTTTGGCAAGTTTAACACTTCCTGACTTGAGTGGCCTCGTCTGAATGCCCTTGTAGCTAAAAATGAATGGGGATAAAGGAAAGGCCTAGATGCAGAACAAATACACACACATACACATACATGCAAATATATTCAAAATCCATAGTGACTGAATTAAACATGCAAGAGAAAATTTCCCACCGAGAAATTTTGAGATTTTAGCTGCGCCTAGTTCTGTCCGCCAGCCAATTTTCCATCAGGAATCTCTCATTAGCAGATGTTTTTGGCCACAACACACACACACCTCAGTGTGATCTGGTGAACCCTAAATTTAACAAGCACTTACCAGAGCAGACGAGTTAATGAAAGGAAATTACCTTTTCTGCCAATTTCCCCCTTCCATTCAGGTGCCTTTTACTTCACAATTTTAAATGACAAATACTTTTACTTTATACTAAATAAACGGACAAATCTTTCCAGGAACTGAATGAGTCAGGTATTATTTGCGGTCAGATGGTCTCATTTATATCTCCGTTGCAATGCTGTCCAATACTCAATTGCAGACTTGTCTGAGGAGCCTGTTTAATAATCTTACAGTGAAATGTAGCTTTTAATCTCACTCACATGCACAGCTTTTGAATTGTGAAAATATTGTCTTTGAATTTCTTTTCACAATTCAAGCATCCATTTTCGGATAAAACTGCAATATGTTTGATTAGTCATTTTAGAAGGCAGTGATACAGGATGAAGTTTATTTACACCGCTGTCATCTGTTCCCTGCTTAGCAACAAATCCAATGATTTCCACATAAGAGCAGTGGGAGGACAGAGGAGGATTGGGTAGACGGCCCCTCCAGAGCCCGCTGAAGTGAAGCCGTAGTTGGGTGTTTTGGCCGGTCTCGCCCGGCCGCCCCACAGCGGGTTTGAAGCCTCCTCTATCACTGCCTCCAATCAATAGAAGAGCTGCTCCCCCTGCTGCCTCTCTCATGCTACAACTTCCTCTTCCCTCACCCCTTCCACTGGTACACATCATCACCCTTCACATTTCCTCTCCTTTTATCCCTGTTTCCCTCTCTCTGCAGTGAAACAGTCAGGATGATCCTGATGACTCGTTGGACAGTGGCTGACATAAGCATAGGACAATCAAGGAGGCCTGTAAGGCTAGAGAAAAGAAACCCAGAGGCTCGTTTCTACGAATACAGCTGCTGTTTTCCGGCTCTGTAGCGCTGCATTTGTGGGTTAAATTTACTAGTACTGACGCTTGCTTAATTTAATCTCCTGTTACAAATGTTTCTGCGTGCCAACATAATAACAGTAATCACCTTGTCATCAAGTCCCAGTGAACTCAATCATCCGCCTCTGAAACGCACGAATTTCCGTGTTTGACATCCTACTGGGTCTTTATGTTGCTCTGTGTTCATCTGATCATGCTTGAGAGCTCTAAACGTTTTTTAGGCCTCTTCACTGTGATAGTACTGGATCCCATATAATATTAAATGTGGTCATACTCTTAATTTTACTTGATCAAAGCTTCAAATTAAGTTGCTCTCTGCTGGTAGGCTTTGCTTTTACGATACGTGATGTGATTGTGTGAAAGGGAAATTTCTAAAGCAATTAATTAGAATTTTCCCAGAATTTCCTACAGGGCTGAAAAAAAAATAAGAATAGAATGTAGTTCTAAAGATTTTTAAATAGATATAAAGCTCACATTAACATTGTCACAGTTTGACTTCACACTTGGTCATGCATGTGTGTCTGTTCACATTAAGCATTTTTACATGCAGTTTAAAAGTAAACATTTGTCTTAACATTTTTTTTTTTGCAGATCATTCCAGCCTGATTTTTGTGAAGCTGGACTTATAGACTTTGCTAAGGTGATTGTCTAAATTCTTTTAGTCAGCAAGGATGCATTAAATTGATCAAAAGTGACAATAAAGACATATGGGTAACACTTTACAATAAGGTTCATTAGTTAACATTAGTTAATGTATTTACTAACATGAACTAACCATGAGCAATACATTTGTTACTGCATTTGTTCATCTTTGTTAATGTTAGTTCATGAAAATACAGCTGTTCATTGTTCATGTTAGTTCACGGTGCATTAACTAATGTTAACAAGATTTAATCGAGTATTAGTAAATGTTGAAAATAACATTAACAAGGATTAACAAATGCTGTATATGTGCTATTCATTATTAGTTCATATTACCTAATGTAGTTAACTAACGAACCTTATTGTAAAGTGTTACCGAACATATGTAATGTAACAAAAAACAACACACACACACACACACATATATATATATATATATGTGTGTGTGTATATATATATATATATACGGTATGTATATATGTGTGTGTGTGTATATATGTATATATATATGTGTGTGTATATATGTATATATATATATATATATATATATATATATCATGGTTTCCATGAAAATATTAAGCAGCAGAGCATTTTTCATCATTGATAATTTCTAGCTTATCATCATTGATAAAATCAGCTTTGCCAACACACGAATAAATTACATTTTAAAGTATATAAAACAGAAAAGTTTTTTTTTATTATTATTATTTTTTTTTAATTGTAATATAGTATTTCAAAATATTACTGTTTTTGCAGCGTGTTAATTCAAATAAATACAGCCTTGGTGAGCATAAGAGATGTCTTTCAGAAACAAAATCTTTCTAACCCAAAACTTTTGAATGGCAATGTATGCACTGTTAATCAGACTACAATTGGTGGATTGGTGATAATGCCTGACATGCATTTAATCCTTCAAACATTAAATGGCACATTGTGTCATGTTGTACAGTGAATGTTAACATACTGACTGATGAACACATTGTGTTCGACAATGTTGGATCTTCTCCTAATCACCCTTTCATTCTCCCAAACAGAAGCATTCTGTCTAGTCCCCCGTCCATTGATTGGACACGCCATAAGCCCCAAGAGGAAGCTTATTTGGGCCTGGCTGCAGCATGTGGGTGTGTTAGGGAGCACAGGGTGGTCCTGTGGGCTGAGAGAGGGCAGCTAACTGGAGTAAACAGGACTCAGCAGGCTTAGTGTTTGTGTTTACTCTGCTGGAGAGGAGGCCATTAGAGCAAACAGCCAGCGTTTCTTCACATGTTGCTGAAAATCACCCCAACCTTCATTCACTCCTGTTTGGCACTACTAACACCCAGCCAGTGTGCCCAGATGGCCCTGCTTTCCAGATCTCTCACTGTTTCTGCCCTCTCTCCCCTCCCCCTCCCTGCGTCGTGGCGTCATTAAAAGTGTCTGTGAGAGGAGGTGTAAAAACCGGGTGCCGAGAGGGAACGGAAAACAATTTAGTGGCATTTAAAGATAACGTCCTCCTTATTTACATGGCCTATCTATCTAATCCAATCTAGGTTGTGTCTGCATTTTTAATTTGCACATTCAAGCGAGCTTCAGAGAGGAACCTAGGTTTAATTAGTTTAGTTATCTCCCCTCATGAATGGATAAAGTTCCCACACTGCTGGTGTTTCAGATGAAGCCTAATTGGATTTTGAGGCCAAAAACAAAAGGAGAAATAAAAGAAATGAGGGTTAGATAACACAGGGGAAAACTGAATTGATAAAGTAAAAGGAGTGAACTGTAGTCACAGCTGAGGAGAGAAAAAGATGTGGTTGAGAACCCTCGTTTAGGTCGAAAGCCAATGTCGGGTCTAGGACCTATTTTAAAAGAATGAAAAAAAAAGTCATTTAAAATTCTTGTTTATGCGGATTTAATTTTTCAAAAACGTTTATTTTAACGTGATGTAACCAAGCATAAATATTTTCAAATATATGTGAGTGAGCTTAATCTATTAATTATATAAATAAAAAAATTATATATTTTTTATTGAAATTCATTAAATATTTACGTTCACTGCATGACATTGTATGTCTGAACACAATTTGTTATTTACCATTTTCCCCCAAAACTGCTTAATGGTTTTCTTTTCAAGAATTGTATTCTTTTTAATTCTTCGATTTCTGAATTGCTTTTTAAATAAATTTTATGATGCATTTCATCATTTACAAAGGAACTCTGAGGCAGATGTCTCTAAATCATTGCTGCAGTTTTGTTTAAAAGTTTATTAGCACATTAGCTTTCAATGTTTTCTGTGCTTTATATATAACGGAAACATTTTGCATTTTAAATGACAAAATTTAGAACACCCCTCAAGACCCCTTTAGGGGTTTCAGTGCAATTTGCCAGAAACTGTGCATTAGAATATAAAATCCAGGCCTCAAGAAAAGTAAGCCCACATTCGGTTTTAAATCTCAACCAGTTTTTGCCAGTATTTAGATGGTTTCCTTAACTATAGCAAAAGTGTCAACATGTTTAAAAATCATCATTCTTAAAGAGACAACAGCCTGAGTACATCAATTATTGACCACTACCCTTCATTGTGATATCTGATTTGAACAAGGTCAAGGGAATTATTAATAACCTTCTGTTCTCTTTCACAGGCATGTTTACAAATTAGCACTTCTCACAGGCCTGGGACCTGCTTTACGGAGCCGAGTTTTCTGAGCAGCCTGAAAGTGTGAAAGAGTTCCAGAGGGCAAAGCATTTGCTGAAGTCTAGGTAATGAGAATCTTTTGTTAATGCCATTGAACTCGATTCAATTAGCGAAAAGGGCCCATGTTTGTGATATATAGCGTGCACAGTATACATGTGTTTCATTATGTAATTGACTTTGAAAGCCCTCAAGGAAAAAAACTTTTAGCAGTTTCAAACATTCAATGTTCTTGTCAAGCACAAAGAGAGAGTCTTTTTTCTTTCTCTGTTTTTCCTTTAGCCAAGTGAGCTGTTTTGGAGCTGATCTTGTGTGTGCCTGTGTGATGTATAGATTAATTAAATAAGCATATTGATTCCTGTTCTGGCAACACAGAGTGTGGGGTTTTAATTAGCCCACGCTTGAGTGTGTTAAAATTCCTGTCTTATCTGTGTGGAACCAAGTGGAACTGAATGCATGAGGGCTGCTCATCAACTCAAAATCTCCAATAACCTTTTCTGTTGTTTGTTTCTGTCTGCCCCAAAACCCCAATTTTAAAGTATAAGTATATAAAATACTTCCATTCCTATACATCCAGTACTCACACTTCCAATACTCATTTTAAATGCACATATTTGTGCTTGCTGCCACCCATATTAAAAACAAAAACAAAAAAACATGGAAACAAATATATTATTTGTTTGGCTACGTAAAACACAAAATGTTTGAGGACACTTTATATTCCTCACATTTTAACATCAAACATTAACAAATGGAACATGAATGTACTGAACTGCGAAAAAAAAAAAAGAAACTAACGTCCAGATTGTGTTAAGGTATTAAATGTCTTGTTCTTACAGCTTGTGATTTAAAGGTTTGTTGGAAGCCATTCGTCTCTCTCTTGGCAGTACACAAGTGTGACGGCACATTTTTGTGCACATCCAAGAACCTTCTGTCCTGCCTACTGATACCTCGATCTGGTCTCCCTTAGCCATCTTGTTCTTCATAAATTTTTCACCATGCTGTGATCAAAGCTCACCACTGTATTTGTGTTCGGTTGTAATGGCCATGGATGTAACATGAAAATCTACTTAGAAAATTACGATACATCTTATATCAGGCCTAGTGTTGACATGGCTTGTTTCTGTGTGGGTTTTAAACATGATTGATTTATTTTGTTTAGACGGGCAGGAAGGTGCAGGAAATGTTTTTGTGCTGTAGGCGTTTCAGTGGGTGATCCGCATTCATATGCCGTGCACTTGTCTCAATATTGCAGCCAGGCCATGCAGCTGTGTCAGAAAACACACTCATCTGTTTTTTTTTTGTTGCAGAGATGAGTGTGATCTCAAGATACGTTCACATACACTTTCGAAAACCCTTATTTTTGGCATTCCATCAAAAAAATTTAATCAAATAAAATACTCAGTAGAAATAAGTGTTTTCAATTCTTAGCCTTAGCCTTAGCCAAAACCTTAGAGGATCGTAGGAGTGAGAGAAAAGTAGTGAGAGAATCAAAAAATTAAGAAATGTCAGATTTGACAGGTGAGAAGCACTGAATTTTATGGAGTTTCTACTATGCTAGTGCAATGTAGTGTTTTAAGAAAAGGAGGTTCTCTTTCTGTGTGGTCCAGCTTTTCTTCCTGTTAGAGTGACTCCAGTACACTTGCCTTGCTTGTCTTTGTGGCATCGAATTTTCCTGCTGCCAACTGCTGAAGAGCATCTTATCAAGGCTTTACTGGCTTTCATGTTCCTTAATCCTGGGCTATGTTAGCATAATGCTAATGTACTGTTTAGTCTTCATAGCTGCTCTGGAGGTCTGAGAAATGTGAGGTGGAGAGAAATACTTCCACTTGCAACTAGGGTTGGGTATCGAGAATCGAGTATCGATTAAAACCGGGACTAACTTTTCGCTTTTCCAGAATCGTTCAAAAGTTAAAATTTCGATTCCTAGTTTCGATATTCACAGTCCGTCAACCGGAAGAAGAAACCGCTGAACAACACCAACGAAGAAGCGTCTACCGGAAGTGTTGGCATAACCGTGCGAGTCGAACATGAGTTGCTTACGTCGGCGGTCCAAAGTGTGGCTTCACTTCTCTAAAAAAACTAAATCTCGGAAAATGCAACATTTGTGACAAAAGGAGTATTTGTGACAGAAGGAGTATGTCCTTCAGAAAGGAGTATTTTCTTCAAAAAGACCGTTGGTTAGCAAGGTTAGCTAAACTTTTTTGACCATGCCTCATGAAAGAATCGGAATCGAGAATCGTTCAGGAACCGGAATCGAAACAAAGAATCGGAATTGGAATAGGAATCGTTCAAATTCAAACGATACCCAACCCTACTTGCAACTGGACCCTTTGGGGGACTCTGTTCTGACTGCTGTTTAAAAAGAACAGTGCAGAATTTATAAATTTATTTATAGTAAAATACCTGTGTGTGTATGCAAGTAATTAAAACTTCTCAAAATATATATTTATCTTAATATACTTAAAAATCGTATACAGTTGTAATCGAAATTCAACCCCCTTTGCAAATCAAGTTTATTAACTAAATTTACATTAACTTTGAGCTGTTTGCAAAGAACAAATCAAACATAGGTAATTGAAATAGCTCAACACAACACATATTTGAAGTAGTTTCCCCAAATTCAACTGAAAATGTGACTTTTATTGACTTCTGCAGTATCAAAATCAACCCTTACAACAGCACACATCTGGAAAACAGGTGTTGTCTCAAGCACACCTGATGCAATCAATCAAGGGATTCATTAGTTGCAGTAAGTGTGCTTGAGCTAGAACACATGAAAATATCTGAACTGGCTCATGTAACATTTGACTGATGTTAGAGATATGGCTTCAATTTTCAATTTTCCAGCATCAATTTAGCATCTTGCATCAAATCCTGTCTATTCATTGTATGCATTTCAGTGTATAGTGTACCTAAAATAAAAAGAGTTTTATATACAGGTTTGTGGCTCTTAATTTCTTTGTATTAATTAATCACTAGTACATTTATGTCCACTGTTCTTTTAAAAAAAAAAATATATAGGATTTGAATTTACAGCTATGTTCATTATCAGTCAAATAGAGATCAAATCAGGAATCGGAGAATCAAAATCAAAAATTGAATAGAGAATCAAAATAAAATAGATATGAGAACTTTCAAATGGAAATCGAATCGATATTGAACATGTGAATCAATACCCAGCCCTAAATTGTTGTCCCAAGTCCCACTAATTTCAAAATAAACCTACTGCACCTTGTGCAGAAGTCATTGAAAGTAGAATTTTCAGTTGAATTTGGGGAAACCACTTGAAACATTTGGTGTGTTGAGCTATTTCAATTACTTTTGTTTGTTATGTTCATTGCAAACAGCTGAAATTCTGTTAAATTTTTGATTTGCAATAGTAGCTAAAATATTACAGCTATTAGCCAAATAATTTTGTATGTTTCGATATATTTTTTAAGTATACAAAAACGTTTTTGGTTCGTAAGATTAAAAATAAATAAATAAATTACTACTTTTATTCAGCAAGAATGCATTCAATTTAAGTGACCACTTTATTTAATTATTTGTTTTGCTATGTGGGTGAAGACATGGAATATCGTGCATGAGTAGAATGGAAACATGGTTTTTTGAAGGACATCAAAGGGAATAAATGACAGCGGAAGTTATTATTATTTTATAATAATAATTATTATTATTATTATTATTTTTTTTTGCTGAAGTATTACATTTAAAACTTAGAATAAAACAATGAACACCCTTTTGTCATACTTGATTGACAAGCCCTACCCAGATGGGTGTGTTCAGCGTATCCAGAGAGGTCAGTGTTTAATTGCATTATTTTAAAGCTTTCCGCCACCCACTACTACTAAAGAGACACAATGACCACCCTGTCACGTCTGCTACTCCAAACACACACTCATCTAAATTGCATTAGAGAGTTCACTGAAAATAAGTACCCTTTCTATTCATTAATGCCCATTGTCTCTTGACTTCAGTTTAGACTCACATGATGTTTCTCAGCGGTTGAGTGATCAGGAATAGTTTTTTTCTCCCAGAAAATCTCTCAAAAAGCTTTTTAATTCCGACAAGCCGTGTTGGCATCCATACATCCTGAACTACCCATCCCAATGTCTTCACTTCAACCTTCAGAATGTCCCTATAATGATCCGTGTGGTATGTCTTTCTTTCTTTCTCATTTTATCTCCACAGTGGCTTTTTGTTTCGTCCTTTCGAATAGCCTGTGCCAAGCTTTTGCTCATTAGAGAGTTTGGTGAAGTGTGGCAGGGTCCATTCAGAGCCCTCCAGCTGTAGAGTCTTTCACCTATTCCCTGAAAGAATTTGAGGTTGCTCTGCTGGTCGGTCTGTTTATCCGGCAGACACTGGAGGGACAAACAGAGACCTCTCCCATTCTCCCCACGGCTCCAGTCCCAGTCGCACCTGTTCGCCGTGCTACGTGTCCACGCAAAAAGCCAACTCATTAAAGACGGAGGCCATTGTGGGGCATCTTTCAGGAGGAGGTGAAGTGGAAAGGTCCAGACTGCTGTGGGCAGCAGGAACCTGAACCCCCATTCTGCGCTTGCACAGAGGAGCAGGCGTGACCCCAGAGCCAGGACAGTTATTAATCGCTGCCGCAACCTGTGCTAATTGCTGTGTTATTTACTGCACTGTTACTTTTGCACAATGATCTTTTATGTGGTGAAATTGTGGCTTCTGTGAGGGTTTGACTGATGCAGCTGTGAATGGAGGCCTGATTCCTTTTCTGCTTTGGCTATTTTGAGCATGTACATGGTATACTAAAGATCCAGTCAGCCTCAATTGTGTATATTAATTGTCATTGAAAAAGTGACCCAGAGATTGTTAGAACTAAATGGATTAAGCCTCGTTGCCTTTGTTATGCTGTAGCTGAACAGGTCACGCTTCATGCGTGGCATTACGGCAATGCTGTGTGTCATTCTGGGTTGCTTTAACCCGCTCTCTGACCCCTAAACTCCCTCAGGGATGGATCCCTGAGCAAACTGACTACCTTCTTGGTCAGCACTGGCCAGGTGGCTCCTGACAAGTTCTGACAGAAACAGGAAGCATACCTCTGGACACGGCAGAGCCCCAGTGGGG